>LOJH01001981.1:10722-29491 GCA_001685095.1 Ellobius talpinus
ATTAGTTCAGGTAAACTGTTTCAGTGGTGTCCTCATCATGGTCCTGACCTTTTTTGCTCTTTACCAGTCCTCCTACTCTTCAAGTGGACTTTGGGAGTTAAACCCAGTTCTCCACTACAGGTTTCTGCCTCTGTTTCCATTAGTTGCTAGATGAAGGTTCTATGGTGACTTTTAAGATATTCATCAATCTGACTATAGGACAAGGCCAGTTCAGGCACCCTCTCCTCTATTGCTTAGGGTCTTAGTTGGGGTCATCCTTGTGGATTCCTGGGAATTTTTATTATCAGGTTTCTTGCTAGTCCCATAATGGTTCTCTAAATCAAAATATCTCTTTCCTCCATCAAGGAGTTAATTCTTTTATCCAGCTGCTTCACTGAAAATGTTTCTCAGCTGTAGGAATTCCCTGGTCAAATTTTAGGCTCATTTGTATATACTATCAAAGCATCTACAAATAAAGATATTTTGACTTTTTGCTTTCTTATCTTTGGCCCCTTGATCTCCTTCAGTTGTGTTATTGCTCCAGTTAAGATTTCAAGACTATAATGAATAAGTATGGAGAGAGAACAACCTTGTTTATTCCTATTTTAGTGGAACTGCTTTGGGTTTCTCTCCATTTAAGTTGATGTTGGCTATGGGCTTGTTCTGTGGAACATTCCTTTACACTGTATAAATATATGTCACTGTGATTAGTTTACTAAAGACACTGACTAACATATAGCTGATCAGAATAACATTAGGGAGAAGAGCCAGACTAGGAGAATGGTGGGAAGAAGAAGGGCAGAGTCTGGAGTCAACAACCAGACACCCAGGGAGTAGGAGATGAATGTGTCATGCAAATAAAGGTACCAGCACTTGGCAGAGTGTAAATAAGGAATTAGAATTAACTTAAAATGTAGGAACTAGTTCGTTAGTAATAAGCTTGAGCTATTGGTCAAATGTTTATAATTAATATAAGCTTTAGTATGTTTATTTGAGTGTGATTGTGAGACAGGAAACTCCACCTACAGTATATCATTTGTATTCCTAGTCTTCCCAGGACTTTTATCTCAAAAGAATGTTGGATTTTATGAAAGGCCTTTTTTGTATTATGACATGTCACTGCATTTTTTTTGTTTTGTTTTTATTGATTTGATATTCATTTTGACCTTTCAGGTTATAAATGTAAGCTTATACAGTGGCTTACATTTATCAGTTTACTTCTGTTGAACCAATCCTGCATCTTTCAAATGACACCTACTAAATCATGGTGGATGATCTTTTAGTTGTGTTCTTGGATTTGGTTTGCAAGTGTTTTTTGAGCATTTTTGCATAGGTGTTCATAATGGAATTGTTTTTATCTATCTTCCTTTGTTGGATTTTTCACATGAGTGACAGGGTGACCTTGGCCTCATAAAATGAACTGGACAAAGTTCATTCTGTTTGTATTTTGTGGAATAAATTGAGGAGTACTGGCATTAACTCTTCATTAAAAGTCTGGTACATTCTGACTGACACCATCCAGCTGTAGTCTTTTAGGATTGAGATACTTTCAATTATCATTTCTATATCACTGTCATTTATAGTTCTGTTTAAATTACTTACTAGATCTTGATTTAACATGGGTAAGTATTAAGAATTGAGAAAATTAACTATTTGTATTAAATTTTCAAGTTTGGTTGATTACAGAATTAAATGTATGTGTGTTTGTGTATGACATATATATGTATTTATATATGTTCAGTAAGATATATATGAATATATGTATATATACAAACAAAAAACAGATACAATAAAACTAATTCAGTAATATATATATATATATAATACATCTGTAATAAAGTTATATATATATATACACACACACATCTAAATATATTACTGAAATATTTTTTTGTATCATGTTTTGTTTTGTTCTGAGACAGGGTCTTGGTATATAGCCCCAAATGGATTCATCTTGCCTGGATGCTCCTGTTTCTGCCTCTGGAGCGCTAAGTAAAGCATTACTGTGCTAGTTTGCTGCACATACCTGGGAGAAAACGTTACTGAGCTGCCCAAATGACGCCTTCATTCATTGAGATTTGTCTTTTCTGTCTCACTGTTTCAGGAAACAAAGTATATATAAATTATTTGATGTATCTCTGGTGGATTTCAATTCTTCATAATCAGATGTTCAAAATAAAACCTTAAGGTATGACCCCTCCTACTCGCATTGGCTATATCAGATATAACATGGTAGACTATTTTGTCAACTGTCATCTTCCACCTTTCTTCTACTAAGTTATATACTGGAAAAAATGGGAAAATTTTAAATAATAGCTCCCATCACAGTAGCAATCTTTCCTATGCAGATAAGATTGTTCTTCATAAACATAATGTTTTTGATGGAGCAGCAAATTAAATGTTGATCATATAAATTAGCTTATAATCATTTCATATGCTTAAAACTCTCTTTTGTAAATAGCTACAGTTATTAAAAGCAGGATGTTGGAATTTCCTTCCTGGAGCTTGAGAGAGAGCAGACTCAGTATGTTATCAACTATGTTCAGAGACAGCAAATACACAGCAGAAAATTGATGTTCAACTTTGTTTTGCAGAAGTTGGCAAGTGTATAACTCAGCTTTTTTCTTACATCCTTTCCCCTTAACAATCTGCGGCATGTAACTACCTCATCACTGGTTAAAGCCCTCATTATCAGAATGTTGAGTTTCCTTCACCCAAAATTTTGAGGATCATGCATTGTGACTTAAAATCCATTAAGAAACAATTTTATCTTATTATTATATTTGATTTTCTAAATTTCAACGCTATTTTGCAAGTTTATAAACCTTTTAAAGCATCATGATAATTCTTCTAAAATCTATTTTTTGTCACATTTTTGTTCTTCTAAAATGAAGTTTGAATGTTTAATACTTGTAGTGTTAGACCAGTCTTCACCTAGTGAGACAACATGCAGATCTGAGGTCCTCTATCTAAATGCATATATAGGCAGAAGTTTAAAATTTCTTTGAAGCTAAGAACATTTTATCAAAATTATAGCAACTCTAGGAATCACAGAGTCAGAAAATAAATTTTAAATTGAAAATAAATCAGCTTATATTAATGTATTACAGTTTTAAAATGAATATTACAAAATAAGAGATTATGTATTTTGAGGATATCAAATAAATATTCATTTTAAAATCATGAGTTAAAGTTGACAGCACTGTCTCTAATACACCTCATATTTCATAAGATGACATGAGGAAATAGAAACCTGCTGCTCATTTCATAGCTGAACAACCTTTCAAGAAGTAAACACACTTGTATATTTCATGTGAACCTTTTGTAAACAAAGTGATTAATATTAGATACAGCTATGTCTATGCATCAACAGGCATCCTTTATGGAATTATATGTTTGTGACCCTTCTACATATTGGCAGTTCAAATACTAATAAGCATTCACATATAACCCATTACTACTTTAAAAAATATTTTGAATTATCAATACCTTTAATTGTGTAGTAAACAGATATTATTTTGACCTTATATTGACATTCTCGATATTTTTACTTTTATCTTATTATATTTCATCTTTGCTTGAAATTCATTGTTTTTAATGATATCAACTACATTTAGATAGATCAAATTATCCTTGTAAATCTGTCAGTATAATTTAAATTCAAGCATGTACATACATTTTAAGTACGTAAATCTTACAAATATATAAAAATTGTATAAAATTATAAAGACAACATATTTGATTACTCAATTTTACTAAAAATATTCTAAATCTACTGGCTTCCAAAATCCAGCCCTTACTGTAGTGACTGCAACATGACCATGCTATTTTTGATACTTGAGTATAATTTTTTTAAATAGGAAAATTATGGACAAAATGAGCACTCACAAGTGAACCACAACAATTTATTTGCCACAAATTAATTGCCTTTCATTTGCATATCCAATTCTATCTTCTTTAGTTAATTTGTGTCTTAACTAGGAAGCCCGGTAAGAGCCAACAATATTTACGTGAATCAAGCAGCAGCAGCTCTTGTCTGCCCAGCATCCTTCTTATGTTACTGCAGTTTTACAGTCATCATTATTTATACTACATTGATTGCACCCTCTGTCCTGATACATTATTGCTGCCAGTTACTCCTACACTTCAGCTTGCTAATTAGTTCACTCAGTCCATTCATCTCTCCCTCAGCCTCCCGTCCAATTGCCAATTTGTGGAGTGCACATTAATGATCTGTATCCATTATACCTTACACATCATAGTTTTCACTTTCCCCCTAGGTTAATCATGCTGCTGAGTAAGAAGATGTGAGCAAATGTATTAAAATTATTCATTAGTGACTATAAATGTATCTAATCTTGCTTCAGTTATTGTAAATTCCCCTAATTCAGTGAGTTTGTCAGTAGTATTCAAGGGCACCATGATAATCTGATCCTCGTGGTTTTTTTTATACATAGCTTTAGCTGCAAACTCCAACAATATAAGTAGTAATTCTTTTGCAAATTTACATCAACAAATATTAGACTTGAGCATGTTTCATTGTATTTATATTAAATAATCCTTATTAGCCATGTAGGTCTATATCAGGTTCTCAGCCTGTCATTTTAAGAAATTTAAAAAATAATACAGAAAAATCACACTATTTCAGTCCACAAGAGCGTTTAAGATAATTAAGCCTCATTAACTAATTTTATAAGTTAGTTGAAAACAATCTAAAAACAAAATCAGACTGAAGATTAATTACTGGCACACAGTAATTAAATACCAAACAACAAGTTTGCATCCCTAGCACTCACAAAACATGCTTGCTATCACTGTACACATCTGTCGTCACAGTGCGATGGAGTCAGAGTTAGGCCTATCCCTAGAACTCATTGCTCATCTATCCTAAGTGAATCAATGACCTTCAAGTCATTCAACCAATGACCTGAAGATCACTGATAGACTCTAGCTCAAAATATAAGGTAGAAAATAATTGATAATACCTAACAATGACCTCTGACCTCTACATGCACACACACACACACACACACACGCACGCACGCACACACATAGATATGCCACACAGGATGCATACACACAAAGTAAAAGTTTGAAATTGCAGTCTTACTGTTCCTAAGTAGAAAGAAAAACACCCAAGTTTATTTTATCACTAGTCTTACACATTCATTCATGTGTTAATTTTACTAAGATATCCCTTGTGCTTTCAATGTTATGTTATTACATGTAAAACGGAGGAAAATTAATGGTGTTGACTGAAAAGTACACTGAGTGAATCATAATATTGCAAAACAACACAGTTTTTAAAGAAAAAATTTGTCTTATATATTCATCTAAAATTGCTATCTTTAGGATGATAATTATAGTCTCCTGGAGGATGCTCCATTTTAGTTTAACCTTACTTTTATACCTCATTAATGAACAGATATATACATATATTTATAATATGCCTGTAGTTATAATTGGATTCAATTCTGAATAAACCTGTCCCCAAAGTATTACCCACATTTTTCCATATGAAATGTATCAACTGTAACATTAGCTATTAAATTATGAAGTAGTATCTTATAAAAATATTTATACATAAGTATTTTTTCTTTTAGAAATATGTGCTTCTTTATGCCAAACTACTCAACAAAGGAAGTATAATTTAGTTAAATAGTACATATTTTTACACAAAAGATAAAGAATATATCCTTAATTGACACATTAATTTGTAGAACCTTATGTAAATATTAATGGGACTTGTTTTAATTTGGGCACATCTTTCATTATATTTCATAATACTAATTAATGCGAAGGAAATAAATTAATGGCATTGTGCTTTTCAGTTACTGTTCTAAATTGAATACTCAAAATTGTGATTATTTTAATTATTTTGAAGGATACTAAGTAAATTGAACTTGGGTGCATGCTGTTCTTCCTCTTACACTGGAAACTGAATGAGTCCACAGAGCCATTAAAGCCATTCCAGACTTTAATGGAAATAGATACAACTCTGAGAAGGAATCCAGAATCCACTTCGAGATGTTCCTTCAGGACAGCCAAGGGTGCTGGCCACAGTGACAGACTTCAAGTATACAATAGGAAATTTCTCTGCCTGTTCAGGCACAAGTCTCTTGTCTCCTTATTTTGCTACTGTAAGACATTACTAACGAGGAAATGATTACACAGACCTAGTTAGAATTAATTGTCAACTTGACACAAGCCTGAGCCATCTGTGGAAAAGCCTTGATTTAGGAATTGCCTAGACCAGATTGGCCTGTGGGCATATTTGTGGGTAATTGTCTTGATTATAAATTGGTGCAGGAGGGGCATGCTCACTTGAAGCGGCACTCTCCTTAGACAGATGATCTTGTATTGAGTAAGAAAACAAATTAAGAAGGATCCTGTGAGCGAGGCATAAAACAGCATCCCTCCATGGTTTCTGTATCAAGTATTTGCTTGTGTCCTTTTTGTCTCTCCATTCAGTAGGTCTGAGACCTAGACTTTTAAGTCAAAAGAGTCTTTTATTTCCTTAAGATCAGTGGTTTTGTTCTTTGGCTTTTGGTTTTTGTTTTGTTTTTCCAAAATTTATAGTAATTATTTTTGACGTATGTGGGGTTTGGGTGATTGCTAAATGAGTACAGGTGCTGGCAGAATCCGGAAGATACATCAGATCACCTGCAACTGAAGTCAAGGGCAGCTCTATGCTGTTGGCCATGGGTGCTAAGGACATGACTGAGTCCTCTGCAAAAGCAGGAAGCACTCTTAAACACCGGCCTGTCTAAACTCTAGTCAGTTCTTTTATCACAGCACTCAAATGCTAACTAGAACTGAGATGAATCACAGTTACTTGAGCATATAGTCACAATTCTTTACCATTTAATTGGCACTTTTTTCAATCTAATATTTATTGTGTGACATTTTACTCTTTTTACTTTTTGTGGGGGTCTGTCACCCAGCTTCCAAATAAATGACACACAGAGGCTTATTCTTAGTTATGAATGACCTTAGCTTGGCTTCATTCTTGCCAGTTTTTCTTAAATTATCCCTACTACCTTTGGCTTCTGGGCTTTTAGCTTTCTCTATTTCTATTTTTTTTTTCCTTCTAACTCCGTGTCTGGGTGGGTGGCTGGCCCCTGATGTCCCTCTTTTGTTCTCTTGCTCCTTGTTCTTTTTTATACTCTCTACCTGCTAGTCCCGCCCTATTCTTGCTTCTGCTTTGTTATTGGCTGTTCACCTCTCTATTAGGACCATCAAGTAGGTATTTTAGATAAGCAAAGAATCACAACTTTACAGTTGATCAAATGCAGCATAAATAAAAGTAACACACCTGAAAATAATATTCCTCAACAAATATCATTTATGCACATGAAAGATATTTGGCCAGAGTTTTTTTAGTTTTATTTTTTTAAAAAAGAAAACAATTCTTTTTCATTTCACTGGGATTACATACCAATCCCCTTTCTCACTCCCTCTCCTCCTCCCATTTCTTCCTCTTTCCCTCCCACCTAACCCACCATCCACTACTCAGGGAGGATAAGGTCTTCCCTAGAGGTCCTTGTCCCTCCCTACTATATCTATCTAGGCTGAGCAAGGTATCCATCCAAAGAGAACAGGATCCAAAAAAGCCAGTCAGTACAAGCAGTAGAGATAAATCCTGGTGCAAGTGGCCCTGCAGTCTGCCCAGGTTTAACCAGTGTTTTGTTCCATTTTTTCTATTTTTGTGATAATGTGATGTTTCTTTCATTTTTTCCATGTATATTAACAAACATTTAATTATTTACCCAAGGAACTTTCAAAATATACAAAAGAAAGCAGGGTATACTTATTCCTATGAAGCCACACCCAGCTTTTACATTTAGAAGAACATGACTAACCTGGATATGCATCTCGTATCACTTTTTTTCTACATTTCTTTGAATGAAAAACACACTATTTAATTCTATGTGACAAACTTTCATTATGAAAAACAATAACCCTAAATCAAATTAATTCAATTTTGAAACTCAAGCCGATGCTTCTATAAGTGGTAGTGAATATCTCACAAATATCACATTACAGGTTTTTTTTAATACTCCTGATCCAAATAATGTTTGTAATTTTTCTACTGGAGAAGCTCAGAAACTCAGAAGAGTAGGTTTAACAATGTTTTCCCCATTGTTTGCACATTTTTTTCTGTACTCATATCGTTTGCTGAAGATTAGTAGTTATATGAATAATTAATCAAATTCACGTTCTATTTTGGAAGAAAAGAAAGCAACCATGCTTCTTGGGTACTGAAATCCTTTTTCTCGAATATCTCACACTGATCCCTCATGTAAGGTTATTGATACCTGACCAGCAATTTGAGTGGGATTCCTTAATTCACTTAAAGTAGAAACTTAATAGAGTGGTTGAATGACCACAAGCTCATGTTGCTTAACACTTTATCCCCATCAGTGACATTGTTTTGGGAGGTTATAGAAACATTAGGCAATATGGTGTAGCTACAGAATGAGATTACACAGTTTTGAGATGCTATAGCCTCATAAATTTCCAGTTTTTTCTTTTCCTGCTTTTTGCATATGGATGAAAATATAACCTTATTATGTGTGCCTAACAGCATGCCTCTTCCATGGACTATAAATGCTTTCTCTGGAACTGTAGGCCCAAATGAACTTTCTTCCTTTAGTTGATTTTCATTGTGGTATTTCATCATGGAAATAGAAAAGTCACTAATTCAGTTAATAGCCATCAAATTCTTAATTTGCCAGGTTATTCTATGCAGAACAATTGTCCATATACTCAATATATATAGTACTTATAGAAAGTTCTATATATACAATTATTTTCCCATAATATCATTTTAAACACTAAGTTCACTAATACACCTCAAACTAGTGAAAATTGGAAATTTCCATTTATAACTTTTTTGTAGGATTCTCTGAATATGTTGCAATTTGAATTAAGAATTGAGATTCAAACTATTGCTTAGGGATCAATAATATGAAAGAAAGTGTGAGAAAGAAAAATTGTGAAGAAAAAAGTTAATCTGTTCTATGAAGCCTTTTTTACTCTGCTGAGAATCTTAGAAGTAAATATAATCTGTGAGACCTCTCTCCCATTGGTGGCATGGCTAGTTCCTGAATGATCATTTCATCTAGATACATCCTGCAGGCTTCTGTGCAGTAGGGTCTATCTGTGGACTCTGGAGGATTTGGCAGTTAGAAATGATTGGCTTACTTTCTGCTGTTAGGCAGGAAAAATTCCATGAAGGATTTGGCAGCTCCAAATAATTTTAGTTCTTGAGCCAAAAGCTTTCTATAAGGGTTTATACTTCTTTTCAAAAAATATTCTTTGCATTTCCTCGTTTAGTTTGAAAGGTTTCTCATGAAGAAAACTAACATGAAGATACATATGACTTTCAACAGAAACAAATATGGGTATGTGTATGAGTCATTAGAATATATAGACTTGTAAACTATTGCCAAGACTGGTTTTAATTGGTTGAACTGATGAAATGCAGGCATGTGTTTTCTCAATATCCAGAGTAATACTACACATTTTTTGCACCATTCTGGCTTTTGAAAGTAACTCAATAATTCTTGTGTAATTTCATAATTAGCATATTCCTTGTATTCACTGCTTCCTGCAATGATCACTTTACTTACTTTTTAGCTAAGAGTTCAGAAATAGGGAAACATAATAAAGAGATCTTTAATACTGTATAGTTGTCTATTATATGACAAGACATGGTCCTTCTATTTTTCAAAAAGATGATTATACCCCATAACTACTTATAAAATGTATCAATTCTTTAAAATTTAGATCCACCTTTTGCTACAAAATCTTATAATATCCCATAACAACATCAGATGCAGTTTTAGACAAAGTTCTCCAAGGTTTTTGTCAAAAAAGTATTTAAAATAGAAAGACAAAAAGCTGTGACCATTCACTTAAATTAAAGATAATCTTCAGGATACTACAGAGCATTTTCCATTTACTGTGGTATTACAAAAGTATCTATTCCTTGAAAAAAACTTAAATGGGTATTTTTACACTTATTCTGAGTTTTATTATTAATAAACTTTGCATATACATGTTTCTACATCCAGGGCCATATTTTTCTATCCCTCCAACACCTTGAACAGCATGTAACCTCATTTCCTGGAATCTTTTCATGTTGTGCTTGTGGAGAATGAATAAATTCTGACCATTAGCAACACTTTAAAGAGAATTAGGAGCACAAATGAAGGGGTGTTTCGCTATATATTTTCTCCACACACAAGCTATCATTTATTTCACTGGAGCTGTAGTGTCCTCCATCAATTCTATGTAGAGCAACTGATGCTGTGGGAGTCTGGGAACCATCCTGACAATCTTTTATTTTATATTCAATGTGCCATAGAGAGTCTTAGTCTTTCCTAGTTGTCACTAAATGGTAATTTGGTACAGGTAACCAACAAAGAATATTTAACTTTCCTTGTAAGTCTCAGTGGCAATTAAACTGTGGCTAAACATGTACTTGATCTGTTTACTGTGAAGTAATGCAACATAAATAGACATGAAGGAAGTATAATTTGTAGTGGCATGCACGGCATGCCAAAACAGTGATCTCTAAATAGACAGGCACTTCTCTCACAGGCAATTTGATGCATGGCATGCAGAATCTCTTCAATTCTGTATCATACAAATCAGAGGTAGAGTGTAGATTCCACTGCAATGCCCAATTAAAACAAAGAACTTTTTTTAAAAAAAAATTGTTTTTGAGGTTTTAATCTAATTTCAAAATCTCTATGTTCCCTTTCCTCACTTCAAACTTTCCAATAGACACTTTATTAATATCTTTCAAATTTGCGTGATCTCTTTTATCATCATCAATACTTATTACAGTCATAACCTTTCTGTGTGTGCAATACTTGAATGTATGTTTTCAGGATTGACTCTTTGGTATTAGATAACCAGTTGCAGTGCTCCTTCATGGTTAAGATTATTTCTCCTGCATTTATCATTTCTTAGCTGCCTGTAGTTCTTTGTGTAATTTGAGACCTCCCAGGCTTTGCCATTTGATGTAGAAATTTTATGGGTATACTTTCTGACTTTACCAGGAGTCACAATATCACAACAAACTCCCTGATCTTCTAGCTCTTACAATCTCTCTGGTCTCTCTTCCACAATGTCACCTTAGCCTTATGTGAGGAATTGTTTTGTCAATATATCCACTGGGACTTAGATACAAAATCTTGCATTTTTATTGGTTATGGTTTTTATAGTGGTTTCTCTTTGTTGCAAATAGAATTTTTTTAATAAGAGGTGATGACTACACCTATTTGTTGGTATAAAAACAAATGTGTATATTGTTGTTAGGAATTATGCTGGTTTAGTAAAACAGCGGTTGTAGGTTTTCCACCAATATCTATGACATCATTAGCACTAAGTAGTTACTTAGGTTCCCTGTAGCAGGCAAAATTTTCCCTCTTGTTTTGTTAGTCATCAGTCCAATTAGAGAGGTGTGATTTACTGTTAAGATTCACGTCCTAGTACTGAACCTTTAGGACTATCAAGGATGCTGGTCATTGATATTGTTCATTACCGTCGTAGATGCATAGGGCTTTAGTATGCATATGTAATTTTAATTAACTTTACTCATCTTGGCTGACAATGATTCATCTAAGACCATAGACCTCCCACAACAAAATCCCTAATACAAGACATGATAAGCTTTCCTTTGAGTTGTTGATCAGGTCTACCAAGAAACTTCCCAAACATTCATCCTATTGTTACTGGCATTGGTTGCCATCTAGAAGTGGAAGGTAAATCTCTCTGCTGAAGACATCATGCCTTTCAGACTCAAAGGCCCCTGAACAGGACTAGGCTTCATGGTACCAGAAGAAACCAAGCAAGTTTTAAAAGGAGGGAGGCAATCGACATTCCTACTAGATATGATAAACTCCTTCTAAATACAAGATTTCTGCCAAGCATAAAAACAACAAGCAAAATAACTGAGTCAAAATATTCACGTTTAGGATTGGAGGAGAATTTATTATTTTAGAAAATTAAATCTTCACATTAGTACTTTGAGAATAAAACATCTATAGGTTAATCCTTACTTTGAGTGTGAAATCAAATGTCCCTAATCAGTTCATTCTAATGTAATTGGCAGGAAAGAAGACTATGAAGCAAATAAAGTTGAAAAAAATAATGAAGAAGCTGGTGCTAAGATTTACTATACATCCTTTACAAAGCTCTTTAGACAGGTAAGTATGCTGTGTTATTTGTGATTCAAATACAATCAAATAAAAAGTAATGAATCAGAGTATTTAAGATTTTAAGTGATGGCTTATGTGCATGGCACTGGCCTTGTCAACGATGTGGATGAAAACATAAACAAAATTAGCTCTTCTGGATAATGCTCCTCTCTTCTATACTGTGAGGAGAGAGGAGGACAAAATACATAAGGTAAATTTAGCTGTCGTTTCTCCTAACTGGCTTTACATTCTGTGACTAATAATCGTGTAAGACGTTAAACGGTGAGACTGGTACCGTCTGATGATAGGTCGAAAGACAAAGGACAACCATAGACATTTGAGTAAATAAACATGTACTTAACAGCCTCTTAGGGAAGTTTGCTGGATTTTCCTACGTCTCCAATGTTGTCACAGATTTCTACTATTGCCCTTCTTCTCTAAGGCATCCAATGATGTATTGTTTCACAGGTAAAACCCAATTCAACATTTCCATCCCTTACCTACATCTACTATACCTGTACCTATAACCTATAAGGAAATTTAAATCACCATTTGTTTAAAAACCACTATGTCTGGAAGACAACAGAGAATTTATATATTTATAACAGAAAGTAAGAAAAAATGTAATACTATGGAAAACCAAAAATTCAATTCTAAAATAGACTAATCACCTGAACTTCACCCTAGTGAAGACTCTAGTCTTGTTTGTCATTCTGTCCCCTACTTGTGTTACTTATCATCTTTCCTAGTTATGGTCAATAGTTATCCCTACAGTCCTAGTTGTTGCTGTGATAAAAACACCATAATCAAAGCATCTTGTGGAAGAAGGTGTTTATTTCAGCTTAGACTTGCAGATAACAGTCCATCACTAAAGAAAGTCAGGACAGGAATCCAAACAGGGCAGGAGTCTGGAGACAGGAGCTGATGCAGAGGACATAGAGGGGTGCTGCCTATTGGTTTGCTTTACACGGCTCGCTCAGTAGGCTTTCATATATAACATAGGACCACTGGCCCAGGGATAGCACCACCTATAATGGGCTGGTTAGAACCTCCCCCATGAATCACTAATAAAAATTGCCTTACAGACAAATCTCGTGAAAACATATTCTCAAGTGAGGTTCCCTCCTTTTAGATGACCCTGCCTTGTGTAAAGTGGATGTAAAGTGTAAAGCACATCATCTATGTTGTCTTCTGTGCTTTCTCAATAACTTTACTCATCCTTCTGAAAGCAGCAACCGGCCAGTGCACCCTCCCACCTACAGGCAGGTGAGTATTATTAGACCAAAGGAGGAAAAGAAACTGCTTAAAATGATCAATTGTTAGTGGAATATTTTGCATTTAAATTAAGTTGTTTTCCCATTCCAAACATTTAAGTTCACATCCTAATATATAATAATGTCCAATGCTATTAATTACAGGGTACAAAGTTTTAGGTCTATAGTTTCCAAATGCCTCCTGAAATCCAGGAGGTACAGTGGAAGTTAAGAGCTAAGTCACTCAGTTCTCCTATCAACACAGATGTCAAAACGTGAAAGGGGATGGTGAACAATGTGAACAGGAACTTACAGAACTGGCAGTCATATGGCCGTGACATTAAAAAAAATAAATAAATAAAGATGGCATTCTCTACATGATTTCACTGGAGTTCAATACACAAATACTTTAAGACTGTTGAAAAAAGACACGGGCATAGGTAAATGTGCAGAATCTTGTATGGAATCTTATCAGAATTTTATTATTTAGAAAGGATAGTTCTAGTAGTATGATAAAATAAACATCTAATTCATATGACAATCTTTGGAGTAGTTTATCTTATTTCATCTCTTGTAAAATCAACTACATATTTATAAACTCTTGGTGGTGGATCCAATAGTCCAGGATACAATTTTCAATATTCTTATGTTTTTCCTGTAAATAGAAACAAAAATTAATTCACAAAGATAAAGTAGAATAGTTGATAGTTGTTTTTATTTTACTTACTGAGTGAGTTCAGTGTGGAACAAAGACTGTATTGATAAGTGAGGTTAGGAATTAGCTTTATGTCACACAGTTCTATAGAGAGGAAACATTATAAAATTTATAAATCCTATATGTTTCAAAAAGTCTATACCATCTGCTTTTTTAAAAAAATTCACAAGTACACAAATGAAACATGAAAAATAAAAACTCATGGTAGGAAATTGGGGTTCAAACTGAAGATCTGTATAGCAAAACAGCCGTCTACTGGCTCTTACCTAGACCTCAGTATGAAAATGGCGATTCCAGGAATCTCAGAATGAGACTGTATTGGAGACCTGTCTAGTGCTGTCTTATTTTCGTCTCTAGGGCTAGTCTAAAAGCATGTAGCACTGGGATTAAAGGCATGCACCATCCGATTTCTATGGAAACTTGGGTAGCTACTGGGATTAAAAGTGTGTATGTATCATTGTGGCTACTGGGATTAAAGGTGTGTGTTACCATAATCTGGTCTGTAAGGCTGACTAGTGGGACTGTTTTACTCTCAGATCTTCAGGCAGTCTTTATTTGTTAAAAATACATTTGAAATGCCACTACACACAAAAAGGTTTCATTCTTCTCAATTGCATTCAGATGAATTGTAAGGAGCCTGGGGTCTAGGATACCAACATTGATAGATCACCACATTGACATTCTTTAATCTTCCACTCACTATAAATATCCTACAATATAATACTATTCTATCAACTTACTCTCATCTAGCCCACACAATCATTGAGAAAATTCTTTCAAGTTTAGATTGTATTAGAATCCCTAGTGATTCCCATGGTCCACATTATCAAAAGGCGAGTGAGAATTCATGAATATCTCTATAGATCTTTTTTGTAATTGTTTAGAAGCAGACCAAGGATTAACAGATTTGTAAAACAGAAGCTGTTTAACTTATAGTTAAGTTATTGCTATAATTTCATTGTTAAGGGAATGCGCTGTATCTTTTATTAATCTTAACAAGTAATGAGTTGAGAAAAGGTATATGGCAAATGTTTAATGAATGGGTTCATAGAGATGATAGTATTTCAGTCGGAAATACTTTATAATACTCGAAATTAGTACAGAAACACCTCTCTGTAAGAACACGGCATCAATATTAACATATATATGAATTTCAAAATCTTTTATATATGGAAGATTTGATTTCCTTTAGCATTGGTGGTAAATTGAGTATGTAGTAAAAATAATTTAAAGTATATTTAGTATATCCATTACCAGTCCCATTTTTAATCAAAATTAACAAATGCAAATGTCTATATGTTTATAATTGCAAAATCTCATCTACTTCAGAAATAAAGGATTTTATTATAGTTTTTATAGACTACAATAGTGTCTATAATATTAATATATGTATTACAATTTTATGAATTTTAAGTATGAACAAATGTGAATCAGATATTTGAAGAAATAAGATAATTTATATAAAAGTAAAGCATCACATTGCTTGTTTTGACTCTATGCCGTTTTCATAGCTTTGCTTCTAATTTTCACATTCTGATCTTTGCAGTTTCTTCTCTCTATACCCCTTGTTCATTTCTAAAGAGGAAATAACAGGGTATAACTACAAAAGAGTTGAAAGAAAGATCAGCTTCTGGGAGGAAAGGAAAAAAAAAACCCTCAGTAAAAGATCAACACTAGCCATGTTCCGATCACCTTTGTTAGGAGTTTGGGAAACTGTGGCATAATTACTGTGGTTCAGTACAAAGATGGCAAAAATATCAATTAAAAGTAACTAATCTTAGGGATGCTTTGAAAAATACTTTACAATTCTAAATTTAGTGGAAAATACTTCATTTCTGAAAATACCTTATTGATTGATATGTTAATGTTGGATTTTCAAAGGGTTTGACATATTTAAGCTGACTACTACAGTGGAAATAAAAACAAAATTCAAAAAATTGTTTATCACTTAAAAGTGTTGATATGTTTGATATCTTTGTTTTTTGTTATTGCATGTTGTTTTTACACGATATCACTGTGTAAATGAGTAAACATTTCTTAATATTTAGGAATATAAATTATTGAACAATGGGACTTTTTCTCTAGACACTATTTGTTCTTGTTCACCAAGAAAGAAATAATTCTTGTTTGCATTTCTCTCTGCCTTTTTTTTTACAAAAAGCATACATATAAGGTTTATTTTATAATTTATTTTTTCTTTGTTTCTTCATTTTTTTCTTTCTTCTCCTCCTCCTCCTCCTCTTCCTCCTCCTCCTCCTCTTCTTTATCCTCCTCCTCCTCCTCTTCTTTATCCTCCTTCTCCTTCTTTTTTAAATGAGTTTCTGATGGTATTTATCCTTGACTGGCCTAGAATTCACCATTTTGAACCAGGATGACTTTTGGAATGTGGCAGTTCTCCTGCCTCTATCTCTCAAATGTTGTAATTACACATTTCTGCTTCTATATCTGTACTACAGTTGATCCACTTAAATGGAAAATTTGTCAAAATTAAAATAGTTTCATTTGTTTAAACGTTTATGCAATAAAATAAATCAGTAAATGTATAAAATAGGATGTTATGAAGGGCTTACTCTCATTGAGAGAGTCCAGGAGGAAATTATCTAGAACCACACTGTGATAACTTTTAACCCTTACAAAAATTCATACTCATACACCTCTGAAAGGGCATCTCCCTCTTAGCCATATTTTCTGACTCTGAGTGACCTCCTTCCTGTTACTAATTGTTACTAAAGATTACTGCTTCAACTCTATTATGTTTCTTTGAGTTATCTCTTGGAAAAATTCATCTTGCCTCAAAAAATTATACTTAGTGTATTACTGTGGCAATATTTCAAGTACTTTCCTATGTGTGTTATTAATATTGATAGTATTTTTTAAGAAATTTACCTTTACCAATTAATTATCAACACTTTTAAGTTACAGTTTCTTTGAATTATATTTTTATTTCCAGTATAATTTTTTGAAATTAAAATTTAATTGCCTCATTCTTCCCTTTACATTCCTCCTTTCGATATGAATCCCTTGCTATTTTTCATAGTTGTTATGCATACTTGTGAGCACATACACACACACACAAAACCTGCTCAGTCTGTATAATGTTCTGTATCATTGCAAATTTGAGGAGTACTGATATAATAGTGCTGATTAGATTTACTCTAAAGAGAGCATATTTTGCATATACGATATGGACCTACACTAAGTCATAAAAGTTTAACTCCAAAACTTGAAAATCCGACTTAGCCTCTCCCTTATCATTTATCATTCACTATAGACACATAAGTGGAATGTCACATATTTCTGCTGTGATAGTTTTTATTCCTCTCAATTTTTTTTCTTCAAAGAGCAGCCAAAATGGATATGTAAAATTCAAACCCACCATTCTGTCATGAAAGTAACTTCAATCAAGTCTTATTAATTCAAGGTAAATTTTCTTTGATTGTTTATAAATAAATCCTTTCCCAGAAATCCCTTATGATGCATAAGCGCATGATGAAAAAAAACCCTCTCAAACACCATGCAAATTATTTGAGTTTTGCTATTAATTTAACTTATCAAAATTCCTATGATCCTACCTGGTTGCTGTTGATGTTTTTGCTGGGAAATGCTGTTTAGCAGCCCAGGTGACCCAGAAGAGGGAGACAAGAGAATAGAAAAGACCAACATGGGCATACTCTATTGATGTTCCTGATATCTGTAAAGGGTCATGTTGTGCCCTAGACACTCAAAGCAGTTTCCTGTTGAAATGAAAGAGATAGAACATTTATCCACTCCATGTGAGCTACCTAGGGAGACTCAGCTTTCACACACTTAGCAGACCACTCTCACCTCCACACCTGATGGCTTGCCCTAATTCAGAGAAAGCCCTCTGTCAGAACACAGATATCTCTGAAAAATTAACTGAAGTTAGATACTTCTGCCTTTAGTTTATGTTACAAGGGAATTTCCAAAGGCAACAGAGGACAGAGCTGCTGCGGGCTAAGGGCTGTGGTTTAGAGGGGGATGAAAATATCAAGCACAGTCAGTCTCCATCATCACTCACATCTCTTTGTTCTCCAGTTCCATCTTTCTGCAGACTATTTGGAAAAATGGTCAGACATGCTTCTATGAAATACTTACTTAGGAAAACTGCTATAAAAACTACAACTGCCACTGAAATAACTCATATTCCTATCCTCTCACTTTTAAAACTCACAGCCATGATTAAAAACAAGTATCATTAAGAACAACAACAACAACAACAACAACAACAACAACAACAAAGAATTTGCCTGGAATTATTCATACAGATTGAACAGGTTGTGTTTAGGAATAAACTTCAACTCAAAATTAAAATTCAATTCCCAAAAGACTGCCAAACAGGTCAAATTATGAATACATTCAAAATACTGTTTGAATTAGTTTTTTTTTTGTTTTGTTTTGTTTTGTTTGTTTTTTGAGACAGGGGTTCTCTGTTACTTGAAGCCTGTCCTGGAACTAACTCTTGTAGACCAGGCTGGCCTTGAACTCAAACATATCTGCCTACCTCTGCCTCCCACATGCTGGGATGTTGACTGAGTTTTCTGTCCTACCTGGTTCCTGCAGTCATTAAGTCCCAAAGAAATCACACAGAG
>LOJH01001981.1:29580-41802 GCA_001685095.1 Ellobius talpinus
TGGTTCCTGCAGTCATTAAGTCCCAAAGAAATCACACAGAGGTCTACATTAGTTTTAAACTGATAAGCCCATTAGCTCAGGCTTCTTAATAACTCTTATAATTTATATTAGGCCATTATTCTTATCTGTGTTAGCCACATGGCTCAGTACCTTTTTCAGTGGTGTAGTCACATCTTGCTTCTTCTTTGTCTGGACAGGACTGCAGAGGAAGCTTCCCTCTTCCCAGAATTCTCTTGTTCTCATTGACCCACCTCTACTTSCTGTCTGGTTGTCCTGCCTATACTTCTTGCCTGACTACGGGCCAATCAGCATTTATTTAAAACATAATTGACAGAATATAGACATTGTCCCATACCACTGGGATTAAAGACCTTTGTCACCACCGCCTGGCTCAAATTCACTTTAAATGTTTAACAAACTTTTGTCTTACTGAGAATGAAAAGAAAGAGTTTTGGCATTATAGGAGTCTTGTGTGACTCATGGTCATCTGGGATACAGTCAAGTTAATTGGATGCACTGATAATTATACTGACCTAAAATAAAGATACATTTTCCACATAGGAAAGTAAAGTAAAAGTTGAAGACAGATGTGACTTTTACCTACAGTGACAGCTAGTGATCAGAAGCAGACACACAAAAACTGTCCGAATTAAGAGTGAAAAGAGCATAAATCATGAGAGTCCCTCACCAAAAGTAACAAAACAGATCTGAGGCCAAACGTCAAGGCAAACTGTGTGTTAGAAAGAGAAAGAAATAAAAACTTTGAGAGTGCCTGATAGACAGTAACAGTTAAAGATTGGAAAGCAAATTGCCAGGGAATGGAGAAGTACAGACACAGAGAAAAAGAAGAAAGATTGCAAACTTTATTAGAACAGACAAACATCACATATCTAGGGAATGGGAGAAGACCCAGAGGTGGAATTCCACCGGGGTTCTCTAGGCCAAAATTTTGTAACTTCCCAGGGGATAGTCTGCCTCCTGGAATACTGGCCGACCTTCCTAGAAAGTGAAAATTTATATCTCCAAGTGGCAGGAAAACAGCATAATTGCTAGCTTTCTAAAGTGAATGTTATGAGAAAAAGATACTTGAAGCTCTAAAATTCTGTGTGGATCTATGGGCTGTTAAGTGGTCATGGTCAGCATCAGTAGTTACCTTTCATTTTATTTTATAAAATATGTTTTTATCTCTTTCTGCAGTGGTCTTAAATATAAATTACTAACAAGAATTAAAAACAAAGATCACTCTTTGAGTAAGTTAATGTTGCCACACAAAGGGAAAGAAACTGCATTTGAAACAACGATTGAATTACAGAGTCGATTTCTGCTGTGTTAATGTAAGGAGTAACCAGAACAGAGAGAGATAAAGGATATGATCCCAGGCTGCCTATGTAATGACTCCAAAGTGACTAGATATGATGGTCTGTGTTCAAGCAAAAGTGCAGTCACATTGGGAATATTTTGTTTCATCTTTATGGAGGTCAGATTCTGGTTGTTTGTGTATAGCTTTATTAAAATCTGAATCTGTGGCTTCAAATTTTTTAGTTTTGTATGAGGCTATATTTTTACATGTTATAATCTAAAAGTTCCACACTCAGAAATGTCTATAATTTCATTTCTTCCAGTAAAATATTCTAAAACATCTGATACTTTAGCTATTTTTTGTTTAAGTTGTAAATTAAAAATTCAAAACCATTGCTTTTTATGATTAAAATATTCAGAAGTCATGTTATTATCCAGTTAGAATGTTAAGTGATTTTACACAAAGTTGAGTTTATTCCAGTTGTAAAATCAGAAAAACAGGAACTATCAACATTTTATGTCTTTGTTTGATGGAAAAGTTCTGTTTCTGAATAAAACCTTTAGTTTCTTCAACCATTAAGTTTTGGAAAATTTTTAGAATGGTATTATCAAGGCTTATAAAAACATTTTAGAAGAAAAAATGGAGATATAAATTGCTATAAACTACTAAATTTAAATGGAATTGCATTTTTAGCAATTTTGAAAAATTTTGGAAAATTTAGAGCACCAAGTTATCTTAAATATTATGGCAATATGCATGAACATTATTCTGAAGGTCATAGCAAAAAAAGCCACAACTTTTGTTTTCAGGAGTATAGTTACAATATTTTTAAAATATTCAAAATATACAGTAGAAAAAAGTTTTCCTATATAGGAAGCATATGCAATTTTATTGTATTGTTTTTTATGTTATTACTATTTATTACTCAGTGATTACATTTATAAAATACACATGGTTAAGCTTTGAATACAAATATATTAAGCAGGTTGATTTAAAAATTCTTCTGAATTACAATAAGCATGTTTCTTAAGTTTAAAGGCATCATGCATGGCTGTATTCAACTTTTTCATTAAGTAAAAATTCTGTATTCAAAACAACCAATATAATTTAGCAACTATATTTCTTGGACTAATTTGATACCATCAGGATGATGGCCTATAAAATTTGAGGAGTGGATTCTTTACCTCCTTTGATTTCAAAAAATAACAGGCAGGAAAAGCTAGGTCTCAGAACAGCTTTGCTTAATGAAAGAGGAAACCACATGAGTAGAGAAAGCAAACAGAGATAGACTCCCCAGAGTTGGGATGGTACCAAGAGAAGGTGTCCTAATTTTCCCTTAGAGTTGAGGCTTTTATATAGTTGTGAAGAGGATAAACTCCTGTTCTTCCTCCAAATTGAATGGTTGAAACTACTGCAGGAATTGGATAATACAGACACATGCAGAGAATTTTTTGATTCCCCCACCACAGTAGCCCTCGGGTATAACATCTGAAAGTTCCCTAAAATAGTAAACTCCATTTAGCAGACAAGGAATGGGGAAGCTCACCAACATTTTGTCTTACAGAGGGAGGATTCAGACTGTGGACATCTTAAATATTTAAGTGAAAGGTCCATTAGCCTGCCTACAGTCTTTATTCCTTGATTTTCTACTTGCTGGACAGCTGTTTGTCTCATAGGCCCTCCCTTAGATTTTCCAGAACAGTGTTCCTTTTGTTAAATAAAGAGATATAAAAGTCTCTAAGATTTTTCACACTTTTCATGAGACAGACAACTCATAAGTTTTAAATACAAATTGTTTCAATTAAAATAAAAAAAGCCAGGCAGTGGTGACACACACCTTTAATTCCAACACTTGGAAGGCAGAGTCAGGCAGATCTCTGTAAATTCGAGGCCAGCCTGTTCTAAAAGAGCTAGTTCCAGGACAGGCTCCAAAGATTCACAGAAAAACCCTGTCTTGATACCCACCCCTGAAAAAATTCATAAAACAACTATGTGTTATTTTGGGGTTTTTAGAATTATTCATATTTTTCAATATAGCACCTCTCCTATCTCTGCTTAATTTCAAATATATTTTAATAGAGACATTGACAACTCTTATTTATTTTTATTTTCAGACTTTTGACTCTCCTCCCTTCCCTCTTGTTATATTTATAGCAATTCACTTTAATACCAATATATTTAACTTGTTTCTATCTTGTAACAGTGAGAACTGTTTTAATAGTATTTATTCAAAGATGCATGATCTCTTTTATGCTTAAACATAATTATTTATAAACAAATCCTCAAGGTTTTATCAGGGTCTTGTTTATTCCAGTTTAATTTCAAATGTCTAGGGAACAGAAATATCTTCACACACACACAAACTCTCTCTCACACACAAAACAACAACAATAACAAGAGAACTTGCTTCCTGATGAGTGAATATTTACTACTATAAAGTGGTCATCTTCCAGTGATTGGTTCTGTTATTGAGTAGACAACTTCCATACATTTTGAGTTTTAATTATTCTGTACGACTTCTTGTCTTCTGTTCTTTTCTGTAAATTAAAGAAAATGTTGTAAAATATATAAATTACTGTCAAGTAACCTTTTACTAGAGAATCAAACTCTTCTGTCTCCAATATAAATAAATCCTCATTGTATATACTGTGCCTGCTCTATTAGTTCTAAATTCTATACCTAAGAGGAAGGAATGAAGGAAGCACAATGCACCATCCTCTCCTAAGGCCAACTTACCACACACTATTTGAGAACAACATCCCCTAGAGGCTAAATAAAGAATAGTTAACAAAGTACAAATTTCTCTGATAGTCTCTGTCATTCCAGAAGAATTTGTTTTAAAATGTAATAAATTCCTCAGTGCTACATTTGTTATATAATCATTAACAGAAAGCTACTATCTCTTAACTTCTTAACCAAAAAAATGGAATCTACCTTGGGGTGCAAACTTTTTATTGTGGTTTCTCTTAAGAATTAATCTAGGTCAACTGTCTGCTACAGTACCGCTACCCAGGAAGCAGTGTTCACCTAAAACCATGCTGCAAATTGGGTTATTCAAATTTCTTCTTCCTTCTCAGAACTCTCCACTCTGTGGAGAATATTAAGGGTTGGAGGGTGAGTCTATGTTAAGCCTGTCTGCTTTTCTCACTTGTCAAGCAGACATCATGTTATTCTTTTCTATATCTTTTAGATGCGGGATAAAGAAAGCATGTTTTCTAGGATTTTTTTTCTTCCTTTCTCTGAAATTCTCCTCCCTCTCTTGTTGCCTCTTCCCCTCTACCATTTGGTTGACCCTCAAAAAGGCTTAACATAAACGGCATGCTATTTTCTTTTCCTCAGCTCCATCTTCCTTCTTCAGATACCACCCAAGGCCACCCTACAAACTTTCTTTAAGTGTCAATAAAATTGTTGTGGAACTTCTTCCTGAGTCAGCTCCAAAACTCTCCTTTTAGGAAGTCTAAGAACCTGGAAAGGGAAATCCAATCTTCCATGGTAACTTGTGTCATCCCAGGTGGACCCTCAAACATTTCCTGCCATATTATTCAGCAGACTTAAAATGTATTAGCAGCAGTAAACATACTGTTAAAATAATAGTTCAATTAAGCTGTTCAATTTCCATGAGTTTATAGGCTTTCTGCAATTAGTGGTGTTATTAAATTCTAACTTTAAGCCATGGTGATATGATAAGATACAGAGGATTATTCTGATTTTTTTGTATCTGTTGAGGCTTGCTTTGTTAACAATTATGTGATCAATTTTAAAGAAGGTTCCATGATTTGCTGAGATGAAGGTATATTCTTTTGTGTTTGGGTGGAATGGTCTGTAGATATCTGTTAAGTCCATTTGAATGAGGAAAGATGCTAGTTATCTTATTTTTTCTGTTAAGTTTCTGTCTGGTTGACCTATGCATTGGCAAGAGTGGAGTGTTGAAGTCTCCTACTATTACTGTGTGCTGTTTGAACTTTACTAATGTTTCTTTTACATATGTGGGTGCTCCTGTATTTGGGGCATTGCTGTTCAGGATTGAGACTTCATCCTGGTGGATTTTTTCCTGTAATTAGTATAAAGTATCCTTCTTTATCTTTTCCAATTGATTTTAGTTTGATATCTATTTTGTTAGATTTTAGGATAGCTACACCCACTTGTTTCTTATGTTGATTCGATTGGAAAATCTTTTGATAAAATCATATTGATAAAATAAGGCTTGGTATCTCATCTTGTTCTTTCATAAGGGTAGAATCACTCTGTCAACCTGATTACCATGATTGTTCAAAATAGAAGAGATAAGTAGAGGAACTCAGGAGATACTGAAAGGAAGTGAACTGGATTGGTAAAATAAAGTGATAACTCATAAAATTAGAACAATGGGCATTTTTCTCATTAATTGCATTCCAGTTGTCATGGTTGTGAGGCAACAACTTTCCTAGTGGAGCAATTTTCCAGCATTTTTTTTGCATACTCTTTGTCCCACATCACCACCTCCTCTCATGGATTGCTTTAGTAACTTGTAATTGCCACTTAGTTTTAATTTCTTTTCAAAATTTAATTTGTTATGATTAATGTGCATGTGTGTGTGCTTTGAATATAAAATAGGAGAAGAACTTTATATATTATAAGCTCATTAGTGTCAACTTTAATATTTTTGTCTAAAAACACAGTAATATTTGCTTTTCATATCAATCTTATTTTTTACATTTTCCTAAGTAATAGAATATAAAATGAAAAAGAATAAAATTTTCTGTTCACAGTTCTCTATGAAATTAACTCAATAAAACTAATGCATAATTAAATCACATGCAAGTGATTTCAGTTGTCTGTTCTATTTAAATAAAAATATTAGGAAAGTTAAAACTGGTTATCAATGAAATCACAGTTATTTCATTTTCCAATAAATTATAGGTGGAATCTGAATAATCTAATTGATATCAGAAACTTTGCCCACAGTATGTTATATACATTATGTAGGGATATGGGAAAAATTGGTATCTTTAATGTTAAGCCTTGTTTCATTGCTTATCTTTTAAACATCTGTCAGTGAGTAAGTAGGACAAGCTTATAGCCTTGATGAAAATGAAAATGAATTCACCGATGATTGCAGTTTAAACACAACAATGAAGTTTACTTCAGACAACAAGTGAAAACATAAAACCAAATTACACATAAATGTTGTTAAGAAGCAAATCGTTTACTTCGCAAAGCTTATCTTTTACTTGTTAAATTGTTAAAATGTTCTACTACCCAGTATGTTGTGGAATAATCTTTTTGTACACTGTGAAAATGTGTCTTTGCCAAGGCACTTTCTGATTGGTTTAATGAAGAGGTACATGGCCAAATAGCTGTCTGAAGAAGTCATGTGGGACTTCTGAGGACAGAGAGCTCCTAGGAGACATAAAAGGGAGGAGTCATCAGCCAGACTCAGAGGAAGCAAGATATGCAAGATGAGAAGTAAAAGTCACATAGCAGCACATAGATAAATGAAATGGGTTTATTTGAGTTATAATTGCTAGTTAGAAGCAAGCCTCAATTGTAGGTAGAACTTTTGTAATTAATAATAAGTCTCTATGTTGTCTTTGGTGAGCTGTAGACCCCCCAAAAAATCTGTCTAGAGAAATATGACAGATAGGCAGTGTATTTATTTAAAATACAAGTTTATTATCTACGGATAAATAAAAGGTGGCTGATTGGTGGATGGCAAACTACCACAGACTACAGGAAAAGAAGGACATCCTTAAAGTATCATTTGACATGCATACATGTACATTTGCATTCCAGAACATGTGAACACACACACACATACTTAAACAATTTTTAAATGATAAGAAATAAGAATAAATAACCTAACATTTGGGAATTTATTTTTATTTTCTAAAATTCAAAATAATTCACTTTTGTTTTGAAACACATCGAGCCAAGGATTCCAAATCGCATAAATCTGAAAATTAATATACAAAATCAAGTAAAAATTGATTGTTTAGAATATACAACTTATTTCATATATAGTTGTACACACATTATATTGCCTCAGGTTCCTGTTCTCTTTGCCCCTTTTCTCTTTTCTCTACCTACAGATAAAACACTGTACTGTACACTGGATCCTGACTAAACCATCACTAAAAGATTACCAACATTTATACTTGCCTTTTCCAGAGACACTACCCTATAGTAAATAAATAAATAAAAACATTTTGTTTCCTTTATTATCATTGGAATTTTATCCAAAGTAACTTGTACTGTTGGAAAGTCATTAACAGGGCCTTTATGATTTGATAATCTGCCTTACATTCTCTCCTACCTAGCTTTAAGGAAACCTGAAAGACTACAATACAGTGGCTGTGGTTTTTGCACTTCACAAATGACAATGAATGGATCAGCCACTATGGACCTGCACTGGGCTTGTGTTCAAATAATAAAATGGTTTAATTCCCCTGTCATCAGTGGCTCACAAGGTAATTTTATCCTACACTTCCTTGGATGATTAGTTCTATTTTATTCTGTAACATCAAAGATGGACTCTGTTGAAAACAGATGAATGCCGTAATAGTCTATTCTGTTGGAGAGGCAAAATGAATATATTCTTCACACTGACAAAATGTGTAGTCTAGTGAAATCTGAATATTGTTACATAGTTACAAATGATAGGAGAGTAAGAAGGCAAAATAGAATATGTTCCAAAGAAAATTATACAAGAAAAGGGCCTCTTCGACACCTGAAAGACAAGATAAATTATAATAAATTCTAAGAGATTTTATTGTTACATCAAAATGCTGTGCCATAATTCCTATTTAATGTCTCACAATTTAAACTTATGCTTTACACATGCACATACATAGAAATAGGTTTGAATGTAACAAAAATTTTATGCTTTGGTAGTGCTTTAATAAAAGAACACATAATATGAAAGTTTTAAAATAAACATTTATCACTTTCTTAGGTTCAGATTCATAATATGGGATAAAAGTTCACATCTGTGCATTCTGATGAAACTTTTGCTTTTTTAGTCTGTTCTGAAATGTTTGGTATTTTGGTTCAACCTCAGGAGTATCTGGGATTATAGATTGTTGTTTGTTGCTCACACTTTCAACTTTTAATACAATCTAATAATTTGAGTTTTTTTTACTTTAAAGAATTCACAGGCTGAAAATGTTTTTTTTTTCTTTTCCATCTTTAAAACTACTACTGATGAGATTTTTAAGTGCTGTCTGTTAAATAATAGACTTGCTGTATCAGCAAGTGTTAACCATAGCTATGACTGAAACACACACAGGCCTGAGATTTAGTGTGACAAGAATAATTCAATGATAGTTAAAACAGAGTTCTCACAATAATTCCATAGGAATGTCTGTTTCACTAAGCCATGACACCTTAGGACTAAGTAGTAGGCACCTGTCCAAAGATTAGTCTGCAGCAACTTAAATACAGATTGTCAGTATCTCGGTATCTCAAGTGTATACATTTCTGTTGGAGCCATGCATTCTCTGTTACTCAAAGACACTATATCATAAAGTGATAAAAATATATAATACCACAGCACAAAGCGATAAAAATAAAATATAACAAACTCATCTTCAATATCATAAAAATAGTTTAATCTTTTTTCTGTGCTAATAATAGTTATCTGTATCATCCTGCAGTGTGTGTGTGTATCCACATCTAATCAGATTCAACCTTAGGATTCTAGATGGGTCTAAAGTGAAATTTACAAATGCTTTGGTTCTTTCACCTTCAAGACACTAAGGTTTATTTCTTTTTTGAAAGTATTGCTTAATAAGCAGCCTGTCTACAGTGAATATAATGTGGTATAATTGGTAAGATTTCACTTCTAAAATTAGGACTTGGCACCTCTAAAACTTTTAAATCACTGTCCCTTGATGTTCCTTCTTCACAGCTGGTAGGTGTTTTGCAATAGGTCACAACGAAGGGGACTAGTTAATCAATGATCCAAGAGGTGTAAGTCCCACAGTAGGTCATGCAGAGTTTAGTCATCACATGAATAAACTTGTAACTGACAATGATTTCAAGAATGTCTGGATATTTAAATTCAGCATAAAGCCATCTACTTCATGGTTCAGTGTAGGGATTAGGTATGGCAGTCATCTTTGAGGAAGTTGAAATGGAGGTATTATATTCAAAATCCTTCTTTTAAAGCACATTCAGACAGGGAAGTTCCTTTTCTACTTTTTTATGATTTTAAATTTTAAATGTTTATATATACAAAACTGAAGGTGGAAAACTTTACTCTGGTCATTTTAAAAACGAGTTACTTATCTTCTCCTGGTCACCATATCCAGGCCTACAACTCCTACAGAAAACCCCCTTGTATACTGCAGGCCACATCAGTATCCAAAACCCCAGGTAAGACCCCACCCACAGACAATGTTACTAAAAGAGACCTAAATATTCCAAGAGCTGGAAAAAAAACTTAATACCTTTATGAGGAAATGAACAAATTTCTTAAAGAAATCCAGGAAAAATAAAAAATAAAAATTGAGGAAATGAACAAACCCTTTAAAGAAATCCAGGAAGAACCCTACCCTGATGTCAATAATCAAGCTCACAATTCCAGCTGCTTTACCAGAGGCAAGGCTGGTCCTAGTGACCTCAGGTAAGACATCTCCCACTACCTGCTAACACTCCTTAATGCCTGTTTAACAACTAAGACTGCACACCCTCTTCTTGGCTCTATATTCCAGCTCACAATTTTGGCAGATGGTATATGCTTTACCTGGTGACCTAAACTAAAACACTGCCTACAGCTAGGCAAGACTCCTTAAAGTTGACCCAGTAGCCCTTAAATGTACACCCTCCCCTAAGCACAATATCCCAGTCCATAACCTTGGCAGAAAGCTTCTGTTGTCCTGGAGACTACACCATACTAAGAATCCCATAGACCAAGCAGGTAACCAGACACGTGGAGGCCACTCAGGTACTTGGAGCCACAGAGGTAGCGTTGGCACAGGAAACTGCAGAGGTCTTTCAGGCTGCAAAATTCCAACAAAGATCCTATTGGGCCTGAAGATTAACTAGTCACCAGAACACCTGACCACTTATGCCAGAAGATCAGAGAGGGTACAGAAGCCAAGCAGAAAAAAATTATCCAACAAAAACAAACTCAGAAATCAACACATAGAGCTATAATCATCCCAAACCTAGATGCTTAAATGCCAGTGTAAGGACACAAAATAACAGAGAGGAAAATATGGTACCACCATACTGCAGCAAGACGGTAGCATTCTAACGTAGATGAAGTCAAGAAAATATATTAGAATCACATTTATGAAGATGATAGAAGTCCTTAAAGAGAAATGAAGATGCCCATTAAAGACATTTGAAAAGACAAACAAAAAATTGGAGGAAATAAAAATAATCTCTGAAAGAATGCCAAGAAACCCAAGAAAAAACAAAGGTGAAACATACTGTTTAGGTCCTGAAAACAGAAATAGAAACAATTAAAATAAAAGAATAAAAGAGAATTATGGAAATGAAAAATCTGGGTAAGTGAACAAGGACTACATATAAGTGTAACCAACAGAATCCAAGAGATGGGAGAAGAGATCTCATGTACTAAAAATACAAATGGAGAAACAAATTCATCAGGCAAAGAAAATGTTAAATCTAAAAAGATCTCTAACGCAAAACATTTAGGAAATCTTGAAAACTAAGAAAAGATCAAACCTAAGAAAAATAGCAGTATAAGGAGAACAAGCACAGCTCAAGGTTACAGAAAATATATTTAATAAAATCTTAGAAGGAAAAAATTCCAGCCTGAAAAGGATGTGCCTATAATATTACAAGAAGCTTGTAGAACACCAAAGATATTGGATTAAAAGAAAACTCTCCTTAGCACATATTAATTAAAAAACTAAACTTATAGAACAAAGAAAGAATATGAAAAGTTGCGAAGGATAAAAGGTCAAGTAACACATAAAAGCAGATCTATTAGAATTGCACTTGACTTCTCAGTGGAGAGTCTAAATGCCAGAAGCATGTGGATAGACGTCCTTCAGAATCTAAGAGAAAATAGATGCCAGCCCAGATTACACCCACGAAAACATAGTAAATATTCTCATACCATCAAAACCAAAAGAGGAGAAACACACGCATACACATATACAACCACCACCTCCACCAGCAAAATAACAGAAATTAACAATCATTGGTCATTAATATCTTTTAATATCAATGGATGCAATTCTTTTAATAAAAAGACACATGTTAACAGGTTGAGTTCTTCTGTTACATACAAGAAACACCTCAATATCCAAGAAAGACATTACCTCCACATAAAGGAAAAAGACTTTCAAAGCAAATAAACTCAGGAAACAAGTTAGTATATATATTTATTTGTATACATATACCCATATATGTATGTATACAAATATATATATATAATTATAATTATCTAACAAAATAAACTTCTAAACCATAATTAACCAAAAGAGATGGAGAAGGATGGCTTATATTTATCAAAGAAAAAATCTGTAAAGATTTTATCTCAATTCTCAATATCTATGTCCCAAATGCAAGCTCACACATATTTGTAAAAGAAACATTACTAAAACTGAAGTCACACATTAAAACTCACACATTAGTAGTGGATAACCTCAATATCCCACTTTGAGTAATGGGCAGGTTATCTGGACAAAAACTAAACAGAGACATAGTGGAGCTCACAGATGCTATGAATGAAATATGCCTAACAGATATCTTTAGAACATTTCACACAAATGTAAAATAAAATACCTTTTTTTCCCAGTACCTCACAGACTTTCTACTCAATTTACAAATACTCAGTTGCAACCCAAGTTTCCACAGAAAGGAAAATAAAATAAAGTATCCCTGTACCCTAACAGATTAAAGCTTATTTTAAAAACATAAACAACAGAAAACTTTAACAGCCCTGGAAACTAAAAAAAAAATGAAAG
>LOJH01001982.1:917-34788 GCA_001685095.1 Ellobius talpinus
GTGTTAGGCTTAGAACCCTTATTTAGACAAAAGTGGGAGGTGCTGTGGGAACTCCTTCAGTCAATAGCTTTTAAGATACCAGTCCACTTGGGTGTGGTCTCTTACACAATAAATGCATCTGTAAAGTTCTCTGTCTCTCTCTCTCTGTCTGTCTGTCTGTCTGTCTCTCTCTCTCTGGGCTGCTAGATTTGTTCCTGTTCCCCACTCATGCAGAGGANGAGGACTGTGATATGTGAGTCTACCCCTAAATAAAGAACCCTTTATTATACTCAGTTCTGAGTTAGTGTGGGACTACTTCATAGCATCCATCTACAGCTCCCTAAGTCTATGATTTCAGTGGTTATATAATGATATCACATTGAACAATACTTTGACTGTCTTTTTTCTACTTAGTATGATCTTCTGGAGAGTCTGTGTTTTTAGTCTGCATTATTATTGTTGGTTCTTTTTAATTGCTGAGTAGTATTATAAGGATTATGTTTGAATACGTCAGTGAATGTAAGATGCTCTTTCTTGAGTATGCACTGCTTCGTTAATTCTAACTTTCAGAAAATTAGTATCTTACATGACATATTCAATTTCTTAGATTTAGCTTTCTGGCTTTTTTTGTATCGACTGTATATTCTCCTGTCTCAGCACCCTTTCATTTGTATCTCCCCTTCACAAAACTGTTCTTCAAACCTTGAAGTCAGTGTAGTCCTCTGCCATTTCTTATCAAATGAGTTGTATGCTTGAATGCATCTGTGTTCTTGTTGCCTTTTCTAACTACAGGCCACCATGTTTCTCTACTTCATTAGACTATAAGCCTTATGAGGTGTAAAATATCATACAACTCCTGATAATAAATGTCTCTTCTCAATTAATGTTGGATCTGTGGCTTTTTAGTTGAAATATGATAGCCTTCCAACGCTGACTTTATTGGTGCTTAGATATCACCTTGGGAATTGTATCAAGTATCCTGATGCTGGCTTCCAACCAGCAGAGATTTCAACTGAAGTACATTGAGGGGCAGTCAGAATTGGGGAATTGTAAAAGCCTTCTAGGTTCTGACATGTGGTCAAAGTATACAACAATTGCCTTGACCAGCATCAAAAAGCCTGTGTTAGCTCGATTTAATCAATGGAGGAGACACCAAGTTTTATTTTTAATGACCTATAGGACTATTTTTGCTATTAAAAAAGTAAGCATTTGCTTGCATTTTGATGCTTAGATGCCTCTGATTGCTAATGGAACGTTTTTATGTAGAATCGGAATATGATTTTGTCAATTCTGCCTGTCACATTGGTTCTACAAACGCATTCTGCCGACAACAAAGAGAATTCTTTCCTCTCTATAAAATGCAAATCAATTCAAAACACATTTCTGAGTCTTCTAAAGTATTATTAATGAGTGATTCTCAACCTCTGCTGCACATTAAATGTAGCTGGGGAGTTTTAAAAATTCCAGAGTTGGGGCAGTACTCCACACGGATTAATCCAGACCCTCCGAGGCTGAGTCCAGGAAGAGAGGCTTTATAACCCGCTCCCATTGTGATTTCAACAAACAGGCAGCCATGGTTGAGTCACATCTTAAACAATACACTCTGGGCACATCTCTATAAATGCACAATTAATACTTTTATTTATATGAGCTAGTGTTCTGCTGGGTGAAAAGCAGAAACCATTCTCATGCCTCCCAAAGCTCCACTGTCATCAATGCACGTGTGGTACTGTGCTCTGCAGAAATGCCTCCATGCCCACCAGTGTGTGTGCTTCTCACAAAATGAAACAAACAAAAAGCAAAAGAGCACAAATTTCCATGTGTCACACATGAGACCACCTAGGCATAAAGAAGTGGGGTGGGGCTTAACATGTGGCCTATAGGGCACCTAGAGTTTGATATTTAGAGATACACTCACTCACAGGTTTGTGCAAATACATGCTGGCATCGGAGCCAGGGTGTCACTATAGGCGAAGTGCCCTTGGACCTACCCCTTATTATGGTACTAACCTTGGAAATCGCTTACCTCCAATCATGTAGATAGATAATGTTGGGGGAGAGGGCCATGACTGATCTCAACACCTGGGCCACACTGTGTCTACTATCCTAAGAGATAATATATTTGCATTAGAAAATGTAGCATTCTGTCTGCTCTAACCTATTATATCCCTAACTGCCGCACCACTACAGAGTTCCACATTCTAATCCCTAATCCTGTGATTATGTTATCTTATTTAGCAAAAGACATTGAGACATGGTTAAATTAAGAACCTTAAGATAGGGAATTATCCTGTATTATCCTATGGGCACAATGTATTCATAAGAGGCCTTAAATTTTTTTGTTTGTTTTTTGTTGTTGTTGTTGTTGTTCTTTTTCCAGAAGGAGCCTGGAGAGCCAGATTCAGAGGAAGTTGTGAAGAGAGAATCGGGGTGAAGTGATGCTGTTATGAAAAGCCATCATGAGCTAAGGAAAGCAGAGAGTTCTAGAAGCCTGAGAATATATGAAATGGTTCTCAACTAAAGCCCCTTGAGGAAATACAGCCAGATGATCCCTTTATTTTAGCCTGTAACTTGTCTCCTAGAACTATGAAAATAGTAAGTTTCTGTTGGATTAGTTCATGGCGTATTTTAATGTCAATAGACAATTAAGTACTTACTTCAAAATTAGTGTTGGTCTAACCTACCAAAATCATACATAACTATTAATCACTAATATGACATAGCTTTGCTATATGAATAATTTAATGATTATTGTTGGCTACCGCAATAAAAGTAGGAATATAGTTTTTGCTTTTGCTGATTGGTGAGTTCCCAGAAAACACCTTTGAAGAAGGATGCTTAAAAGAAATCCTACACTAGTCAGAACTGAGTATAATAGAGGGTTATTTACTTAGGGGTAGACTCACAGATCACAATCCTCTGCTAAAAGTGATGTGTTAGCCACAAGGAAAAAATGTGGGCATAAGAATAAAAACTGCAGTTTGGGCTCAATAGTTTGAAAGCTCATATATTCATATAGTTGATCACAGGATGATATTTTAAAGAATGTCTTATTCATGCTAATTCATATAACAATAACAAAATTGTCCTGCATGAAGAGTCTCCCCATATCAGCCTCAGCAACAAATCTCATAAAGACAAGTGTCTCAGTTGCAGATCAATACTCTTGAAAAAATGACTTGGAAAAAAAGGAGATGTTCCTCTCTGTTTCAATTTGAATAGCAAAAATACCTCATCCTAGCATTTCTCCACAAACTCCAGGGCACAGTGGCAAACTGGGTGATTGGCAGGTGTCAGGGTCCCTGCAAGTGGCACAGCCATCCAGGAAAGGATCTGTGCAAGGTAAGGCAAGATACTCGGTCAGTACCACTCTAACAGGTGCTGGGTCAGAAACAGCCAGAGTCTGACCTCATGGTGTATTTTTCTTATACAGTTAAGCACAGTAAACCTTTGGGGGGAAGTTTCCATGGGACAATGATCACAGCAGAGTTTCAAGGATGGCTACATCAAAACTCCCTTGCAAAGTAGCAAAGCACCTGTGACCTTCACAATAAGAATGGGTTCTTTTGACTGATAAACAGAGTTCAGGGAAAGGGCCTGGGAGGATCTGTAATGAGCACAAGGATGAATTCTATTGATTAAGGATGCAAAGTACACAGGACCTCTTTCATAAGGATGGTTCTATGCGGTAGAAAAACAGCTCAAAATTAGGGGCTAAGCAGTGCTTAGGATTTGGGGAGTTGCAGGTGAATCGTGGCTCCATAGAATAGCAAAAGATCACCAGGTTGTTCAGACAACATCTATTTCCAACCTTCTGGAATAGGTGAAAAGGTGTGAGTCATTTTCTTACCTTAAGGGACAAAAAGCCTTTGAGTTTAGCAATTCTGGATTTTCTAATGCTTTCTGTGAGCTGTGCCTCCTACAAGCTGGACAAGCAGGCCCTTCCTCTTCTTGATTAATGACAGGTGCCATGGCAACAAATAGATGCTGGAACTCAGAGGCCTTCCTTAGCCTCCTCTCTGGGAGATGAAATGCTGCAAGTAAATCATCCTTCATCTTTAAATGTCATTTATTTTTCCAGGTATAAAGCATGCACTTAAAATTACTGGAAAGCGGACAAATGGAGTCTCTCTCTCTCTCTCTCTCTCTCTCTCTATATATATATATATATATATATANTCTCTCTCTCTCTCTCTCTCTCTCTCTCTATATATATATATATATATATATATGAAATTACACACTTCATAATACCTAAAAAATACTTTAAAGTGAAGAGAGTATGCACTTCCCTTAAGGAAAAATAAGTAACTTGGGGTACTATGAAAATTAATGAGATCATCACTTACTATAGTAGCTCTAAAAGCATTGTGACTTTTTAAAAAGCTTAGGGAAACCTGTACTTGTGCTGACTTAGAGAAAATGGTAATAGGTCACTATGGATATACTACTTTTTAAGTTCCTCCTACTCTAATGATCAAATAGGTCAAATCAAAAAAATTAAATTGTGAATTTAAAGTTAGTAAGCTTTTACAAAAGTAAGACAAAGCAAATATGCCAAGAGCCACTTTCAAACAAATGAAGCTCTAGAAAATGTCAAACCCTGGGTGTTTGGAGCAGACTCCCATGTGTTAGTTTCTGGATTGACATGGTAGAGGAAGCAACAGGAGGACCCAAAAGATAAATTCCTTGTAGCCTGTCTGCCACCTGACAAGATGTGGTTTCCTGTCCTTGTCTGGTTTATCTGCCATGCAAATGTCCTTAGACATGGCCGCCACTCTCTCTGGTCTTGGTCCTTCCCTCTGCTCTCCTGTAACTGAGCCTCTTCCTTATGAGGTACAGCCTCCACAGGAAAGCCTTCCTTTCCCCAGGCGTCATGTGACAGTTGAGCATTCACTGTAATTAAGGGATGGGAAGAAAGACAGGCGATCTTGACAGAGCTTCCCTTCCACGAGAGTGCATTCTTGCTTTCCGTGTTGCCACGACAGAACATCTGACAAATGTATCTAATGGAAGAAAGGCTGTTTTGACTCATAGTTTGAAGGTGCAGTCTATCATAGAGAGGTCGGGGCAGCTCTCAGCTCTGCAGCAGGAAGAGGAGGTTACTTGCTCACATCTGAGCAGCCCGGGCTAGAGCTAGGGCCAGGCTATAATTCAGAAAGTCTACCCACCCACAGTCACCATCTTTCTCCAACTAGACATCACAAGGCATCACAATGTCTCAAAACAGCACTGCCGGCCTGGGATCAGGTGTCTAAACACATGTGCTTACATGGAACACTTCATATTTAAGCTACAAGAGAGAACAGTAATTGACAAGTAAACAAAACTTACGTAGACTTTTGGCTTCTGGTAAGAACTTACAAAGCCAGTAGAGCAATGTGGCCAAGAGTAGCTTTAGTGGGGAAGTGGGGTTATTTACTAGAGATGGACAGGTAAAGAGAAGCATTTCTGAAGAGAAGACATCAAGAATGAACTAATGAATAAAAGGGGACCTGTCATTCAGTGCTCAGGAAAAAAAAATCCCAGGCAGGCAAAGCAGAAGCATGAAGGCTTTGAGAGAGGAAAGGGACTTGAAGTCCAGGCCATTGAATCACAAGAATGCTGGGAGATGGGTAGTGGCGAGGTTAGAAAGCTGAGGACCTCCAAGTCCACAGGAATTTTATATCCTATTTTAGTGAGACTGGGAATAATCGAGGAATTGACATACAGGAAGTCATAATATCAAAGCCCCATTTCAAAGATACTGCTCTGGTTGAAACAGAAGAAACGATTTTAATTGCCAGTGGGGAGTGGATAGAAACTGTGATATTTGTTAGAAAATTATTGCAAGAGATAAAGCAGTGAGGTGGTGATATGGACTCAAAGTGAATGGATTCGAGTTATAGTTTGAAAGTAGAATGAACCTTTAGGAAAGGATGGTCATGAAGGATAAGTTATATTTTGAAAGTAGAATGACCCTTTAAGGGAGGATGGTCATGAAGGATAAGAAGGTGGAGTTAGAGGAGGCATGTGCCTTGGTGACTTAAGAACAGGGATGCTAGTGGCATTATTTTATGACATCGGGAAGGGTGGGAAAGGGGCGTAAGGAAACTGAGAGCTATGCTTTAGATGCTACTTTGAAAGATAAGTAGAACATCCAAAGAAAATGCCAAGACGTGGTTTCAACGATCAGGAAGCATTAAGTAGGGACTGTGTTCCAATGAATTTCTTAACATCATTTCTGAAATCCTACTCATTAAATGGTCTATCAACATTTAAATATGTATGCCCTTGGAACAACATTCCCACTCTGGGTGCCTCTCTTCTAAGGAATACTGACGTGCACATGCTGACATTTGTAACATAGCATTGTTTCTGACAGCAAATGTTGAGAGCAGCCTAAGTGTTAACAAAAAGTGCACTTTGTAGACTACATTCAGAGCAAGTCTCTGTTCACTGATGAAGAAATCTCCTAACATAAAAGGAGATTCCAAACTGTATTGTATTACCTGTAAAAGTCAGATCTGAGAACTGTATATCAGTAGAATCCAATGGTTAGAAAGAATACTATTATACTGGCAAATCCATGAAAGTGTAACAACGTAGTGTTACATCTGAGATGGGGCGATAGAGAAAGTATTAAAATGGGCTATTAGCTTACTTTGATGTTAGAAATTTTATAAGAAAAAAATGTACAATGTTCAATCTTAGTGTTCTAAGAACCAGTAACTACTATCCATCGACCTCAAACATAATCAATAACAACCATTTTATTTTACAGAAGATAGAAACTAGGAGCAAAGAGGTTGAACTCCCTTCTCAGAATTGCAGGTCTGGTTGAAACTGGACCTGCTCCCTAATGGACTAGGCTGCCTCCCTCTAGAATGTTGACAAGCTTTTCTGCATATGTGAATGCTGTGCTTCGTTTTTACAAATATGGAGCTAGGTGTGAAGTGTAATTTTAAGTTTATGATACATAAGACTATTCTTTATGTAAAGAATGAATAGATAGAAAGACAGACAGACAGACACACAGACACTCCTTTCTTCTTGTTGGAGAATAGATGGATAGGTTCAAGAAATTTGAGGCAAACCAGAGAGTTCTTGAGTAAGTAGGGACTCACTGTCTATCTGTCTTTTTCTTCCATCTGTCTGCCTCTCTCTCTCTCTTGCTCTCGCTCTCGCTCTCGTTCTCTCGCTCTCTTGCTCTCTCATACACAGACACACACACGATAGAAAGAAGATACACTAATGTAGGATTGAATGATAGACTAGTCACGGATCCTAAGAAAAATAACCTACTTGAATGACTCATTTCTGGGGTTGATGAGATTGCTCAACAGCACATTACTCTTGCAAAGGATCCAGCTCAATTCCTGACACAAATATGGTGATTTATAATTATCTGCAGCTCCAGGTGATGCCCTCTTCTGACCTCTGTAGGTACCAGGCACAAATGGGATGTACATGCCTACAAACATGCATGGAGACAAAATACCAAGAAGCATAATATAAAATTTTTAAATCTAAAAATCCTGGAATTTAAAAGACTCACTTCTGTCATGATCACTTCCTGAAAGGTGTCGTATCTACCCGACACTTCTCATCAAATGATTATTTTAATGATAAAGGGAATCCTGAGGCCAAGATGTACAGACAGGGAAATGGAGACAGTGCTTCAAAGAGGAATGGAAAGAACAAAGGGGCCCAATTCTGTGGTTCGAGTTTAGGAGCCTAGGGAGAGGGCTTTTGTTGCTTTTATCCAGTCTTCAGATGATTCTCTCATGTGGGAAAAAAATGTACCTACTTCGGTAGCTCCAGCTTATTTCTTAGGGCTACTGCTGTGGGAACAGGGGAGGGAGAACATCTTCTACTCTGTCTCCTGGGAGGAGGAACTTTGGCTGTCACAAAACCTCACTTTCAACTTATTTCCTTATTCTTCATGAGGTAGGAGAGGCCATGTGACTATCAAGGACTAAAGCATGAGCTTGAGCCATGCTGGTGTTTCATCCCCCTTTTGCCATTTTGAAATCTTTCTGCAGGAAGACTGCATTCCCCTCTTTCTCTGTAGATGCTCTCAAATGTGCAGGCCCTTTCAATGGAGGGGGGACAGTGAATTCCACATCTGGAAATCAGTATGAGGAAGTTTGCTAGCCCATGCGTAGAAACTATGCTGCACTGAAATATAATGCATCTGACATCTGCATTGATAACGAAGAAATGTATTGGCCTCCGGTCTGCTTTACTCCTGAGCTTCATTTTTCCTTCTGGTTCAGAATAAAAATGACCAAACAGCGTGACATTTATTGGGGGCCCCTCAAACTTCAACAACTATATTTGGAGTGGCAGAGAAAAATGCCTCTGGTACAATTGGGTTTGAGATCAATGACTTGAGAAATTTTTACAACATGATGCTTGACACATAACTAGGCGACAAAAAAAAATTAAGTCAGGAATATTAATTAACTAATGCACTATATTAATAAATATAATGTAATAAATAATATAATTGATATAAATTTAGGGTTTATAAACAAATACCACTATGGAAATAAACATTTTGCCTCTGTTAGAGATTTGCATAGCCCTAATATAAATTAAAAGTCTTTGATGTAATGAAAAGAAATCATACTGCCTGAATGGCTTCGTCTATGAAGATGTCAGATCTTCCATCAAACCAGCTTTTCTGGCACCTACAAGATATGCATCTTTCTGTCTCAATCCTTAAATGCTTTTGTCACTGAAGCTACTTACTACAAACAGCCTTCTATAGTGGCAACTGTAAATATGCCTTTTCTCCCAGTCCCAAGGTTGTTAGCTCTGACTGCCCAGGGTCCTGGTCTTATTTAAGGTTCTTTGTTTTGCAGTACCTATTACAGATATTTGCAATGTGGAGATAGTGACAAAGTGCCAGTTTAAGACGTTTAAAAGCAAGCAGATCACAAACCAAAAGGCTTAGGATTGGCAGAAAGTCATGCGCACTTTTCCTCTGCATAGCCATTTAGTTACATACTTAAAAATCAGCGGACGACAGGAATGGGCTAGCAGAGACATGTTCCTAAGGAAAAGCATCAGCAAGCCGAGCAGGAAAGAGATGTGTGGAGGGGGTGCTCCTTGGCTTATGTGTTGTTGTGTTTTACACTTTATCTCATTGTGTTTGCTTGATTAATTACATATTGTATTTTAATGTAAGGTCTCACTATGCAGCCCAGACTGGCAACAAACTCTCATTCTACCTACTTCATGAGCCCATGTCACCATGTATAGCATGTTTGCACTGTATTGACCCTTATTTTTTTAAGGCTTTTGTACACTAAATATAAATATAAATGCAGGAACCCACAACCATCCCTACACAACCCTCCCTGCCCCATCACTAACCCTTCACAGTGTTTTAGATGAACCCACACGTTCCTAGCTGTGGTCCCCTGCTGCAGCGCCCCCTTGAGGGCCACATAGTACCAAGTTCTGTTCCTGAACAAAGCTTCCAGTCCATTTGCCTCAGGTCTCCCGGATTTGCATTTTCAGGTTCCCAGGTGAATAAGAGGACAAGAAGGTCACCATCACAGAGTCTCTGCTCCAACCACTTGACTTCCAAGAGGGGACACCAATGCTCACTGTCTCTTCAAGAGTTTTAGGCAAGCATCTTCCTCATCTTGGGTCTAGAGTCTCACCCTTTCTCATCGCATCGCCTTTCATGGGACAGGCGTGCAAACATCTTCTTTCTCTCTCAGAAAAAAAAAGTCATAAAAACCCATGCATGTGGTATTAGGATAAAAACAGACAAGCTTATCAATGAATCAAATTGAAGACCCAGACATAAATGCACACTTTTCTGAACATTTGGTTTTTTAGAAGAAGTCAAAATTACACAATAGAAAAATGAAAGTGTCTTCAACAAATAGTGCTGATCTAACTGGATGTCAGCATGTAAAAGAATGCAAATTGATCCATATCTATCACCACGAACAAAACTCAAGTCCAAGTGGATCAAAGACCTCAATATAAAACTAGATACACTGAAACTAATAGAGGAGAAAGTGGGGAATAGCCCTGAACTCACTGGCACAAGAGACAACTTCCTGGAGGGAATACTAAGAACAATGTTGTACTTACTACAGGCACTAAGAACTACTATCAATGAGCGGGGCCTTATGAAACTGAAAGGTACCTGTAAGGCAAAGGACACTGTCAATAGGACAAGGAGGTAGCCTACAGAATGGGAAAATATTTTCACCAACCCCACATCTGACAGAGGGCCAATATCCAAAATACATTAAAAAAAACCTCAAGAAACTAGAAATTAACAAACCAAATAGCCCAATTAAAATTTGTGGTAGAGATCTAAACAGAGAATTCTCAACAGAAAAATCTCAAATAACTGAGAAACAGTTAAAGAAATGTTCCACATACTTAACCATCAGGGAAATGCAAATCAAAATGACTTTAAGATTCCACCTTACACCTTTAAGAAAGGCTAAGATCAAAAACACAAATGACAGCTCATGCTGGTAAGGATGTGGAGCAAGGGGAGCACTCTTCCATTGCTGGTGGGAGTGCAAACTGGTGCTATACCACTATGGAAATAATTGTGGTAGTTCCTCAAAAAGCTGAGAATCAATCTACCTCAAGACCTAGCTATATCATTCTGGGGCAAAGGATGCTCTGTCCTTACAACAAGGACACTTGCTCAACCATGTTCATCACAGCTTTATTTGTAATAATCAGAACCTGAGAATATCCTAGATGTCCCTCAATCAAAGAATGGATAAACAAAATATGGTAATTTATACAATGGAGTATTAAAAACTTCATTGTGTCCAAAAAGACTGTTAAAAACAATGACATCATGCAATTTTAAGGCAAATGAATAGAACTTGAAAAGATCATCCTTAGTGATGTAATCCAGACCCAGAAAGGCAAACATGGTGTGTATTCACTAATAAGTGGACTTTAGCTGTTAAGTAAAAGGCACTCATACTACAATCCACAGACCCAGAGAGGCCAAGTAACAAGAAGGGTTCAAGGGGAGACCCATGGATCTCCTTGGGATGGGGAAATAGAACAGGTTTTGGGAGTGGACTAGGGGGTTAGTGGGGATGTAAACAGGAGGGAGGAGAGGAGGGAGAGTACTGAAATTAGGGGACATTTGGGGCACAATGTAGAAAAGTTGCAGTGGAAACTTCCTGGAATCTATCAGAGTGACCCTAGGAAAGTCTTCCAGTAATGGGGGATAAGGAGCCTGAACTGGCCGTCAACTATAACCAGCAAGGCCCCTGGCAGTGGGACTGGGACATCAACCCAGGCACAAAACCTTCAACCTACAATCTGTCCTGCCTGCAAGATATGCTGGGGCAAGAGCAGCACCGAACTTGTGACTGGTCCAACTTGTGGCACATGCCACAAGAGGGAGCCCATGACAGACACTGCCTGGCTGACCAGGAACCAGAGGCAGGGCAGCCTGGAGACCCAGAATAGAAACAAACATGACTAACAAAAAAAAAGTCAATGAAATGATTACTAATAATATTTTTCATTACTCATCAAATGGTGCCTAGCCCAATTGTCATCAGAGGGGCATCATCCAGCAACTAATGGAAGCAGAGACCCACAGTCAAACACTAAGAAGAAACGGGAACCCCTCAAAAAAGGGGCAGGAAGGATTGTAGGAGCCAATTTGGTCGAGGATATCATGAGAATATGGGCCACAGGATCAACTAAGAAGGGCTCATAGGGGCTCACAGGGACTGAAGTGACAAACACGGACTGTGTATGGGTTTGAGCTAGGTCCTCTGCATATAACTTATTTATGGTTGTGTAGCTTGGTGTTTTTGTGGGACTCCCAACAATGGGAGAAGGTGGTGCCTCTGACGATTTTGCCTGCAGTTGGGAACATTTTCATCCTATTGGATTGCCACATTCAACCAAGCCATGATATGAGTGTTGTGCCCAGTCTTATTGGTTCTTGTATATCTTGGATATTTCTTGGATATTTATGGTGGATATCTCTGGGAGTCCTGTGTTCTTTTAGTTTTTGTTGTTCCTGTTTGTTTGTTTTTAAGGGAAACAGAAGAGGAGTCAATCTGAGGGAGAAGGAAGGTGGGGGGAGTGACTGGGAGGTGTGGAGGGAGGGGAAACTGAGGTCAGGTTGTAATGAATGAGAGAATAATAATAATTTTAAAAACATGTTTTGCTATCCTGCTGCACTTCAGATATGCCCGCAAAGCCTTTAAGCAGTGGTCAATGCTGCAAGCCTCGCTGCCTCCAAACCTATTATCTAGAAAGAGTATCACAGAGCCTCACGTGCCAGAAATCATCATCCTTAATTAACCACCAACACAGCAGAGTCTACACCCAGTGTCAACCCAACTCAGACCACACCCAGGGTGAGGAGTTGGCTTCTTGCCACCTCAGCACTCACACAGGAGAGAGTCTCCAAAGGTCAGCCTCTGGGGTGTGGGGTGGAGCTCCGGGAATGAGCCAAAGTGGACGGAAAAGGACCCCCTGGTGAATGAGAAATCCAGTATCCCTCACCAACTTCGCTCTGCTGCTGTGTCCCCATGACCCTGGGAGAGTGGGTAGATGGGATAATTACCCACTGTCCCATCTGTTCCTCACTCTTCTCACCTGTACCCAGGTAGCTGGACCTGATCACTGTAGAATGCTAAGGATGGAGCCTACTAGCAGAATTACCAACTATTAATGATGGGACTATTTGGTATCCCATCATCATTCAGGTGAGGCCTGTATACACACACACACACACACACACGTATTCAAACCTTGAGACCACTTGAAATCACAAAATCCAAGGACTACTAATGGCATACGTGTTGTTTATAACCTCTGAAGGTGAAGAAGCAGCCTGTAGCATGCTCGCTTAACAGGTTGACAGTGAACTTCAGAGTTGCACTTACTGTCTCTGGTGCAACATCCCCTCCCTCTTGGGTATCAGTCACCGTGCTCTTTCCCTTATCTGTAGAAAATACACTGAAGCCCTGAGTTTTGTCTCACACTTGGGAAAAATTGCGTTACGAAAAAGAATAATAGAATAGAGTTTTGCATTGCAAAGTAGCAAAAAAATCAATTGTGGACTGGAGCTGCGGGAGGCCTATCATTCAAAGAGTCCATATATATGATAAATTGTGCCATTCTTTTCTAGAAAAGAACTGGGCTCAAATTCATTGGGTCAATTTTATTGATTTACAGTCTTTAGAAGATAAAAGTCACGTGACTGCATGGCCTACCCTAGTCATGGCCCGTGTTCCTTGACAGGTTTTCTGATAGGCCTGAGTTATTTTCCCCCCTAGGCCACATTGTAAATTGCCAACCTCAGCAGCTTCGTGTGAGTGAGAAAATGCAAGAGAGGTCTCACGTGTTCTCTGTGTTGTCATTCTCTCCACCATAAGGATCCACACTCTCTAAAAACTTCCCTAAGCATAAGTATCATCCAACATAAATGAAGGCCTCTATGTGACAAGGAACCCATGACCTCTGAGGTGAAGCCTCTTGTTTTGGGGATAGCTTAGAGGTCAAGAAAGTTTTAAAGACTCACACGTCCAATTCCTATCTTCCTACCCACATTTCAAAATGTTAGTTAATGCACCCTCAACCCACTCCTCGCCCACAGTGAGAACGTGATAAATCTCAAGTATCACGCAGATATTGTAAATGGGAAAATTCAGTGGTTTCCATTGATCAGTGGCTATTAAGGGCAAAGGATGAGAAAATATTCTCTAAGCTACAATTTCCTCAGCAATACCTGTGGCTAGTAGTAGCTCCAGCTGGTGCTGAGGGAATTGGCAGTGGCAGCCAGACACTTAATGCAGTGGCAGCCAAGTCACGGTAAAGACGTGGTCACTTGGAGAACTTCAAACACAACTAATACAACTTTGCCCAGAGATAAAGGGTCCTATCTGCAGGCTTCGTGTGGAGACAACTGGCCTCTCTGCTTCTCAAGCAACCACTCTCCCGGAAGTGCCTCTTCCTGACATCCTATCACCTCCCCACAGATAAATCTGCCTTGGTTGAAATGGAGCCCCGCTGTGCTCAGATCATTAGGATTCTCATCTCCCTTCTTCTATGACAGGCATCAAGAGGACGAATTGTCTCTTGAGAAAAAGCCCCAATTAAAGATGCTCATTAAAGCTCTGTGATTCTTTTGCTTTCTTCACATGCTCAGCAAAAATGAATCACTTTCTGCTGACCTGAAACCTGGCCAAAGAGGACTTGGCCCAGGCAAGGTGTGGGCTGGCTGCCAGAACCACGTGGGACGTTCACAGCAGTTTCCCCGTCAAATGCCAGGCTCTCTCCACAGCCCCTCCAGCTGGTGGTCAGATGCTGGTGGGTGCCAATGTAAGGAGCCCTGAACAGAACTGCACAGTTCACTCACGTTCGAAAGTTTGACAACGAATTACAGCGAGTGAGTACGATTCTGTCCGGTCAGGCCCTAATTGGTTTCACCTGCTAATCCTGGCTTTCTGAGTGTAAGATACAAAGCAAGTCAGTAAAACTGGCACAAAAAAAAAAAAACAGAAAGTTTAAAGCAGAACCACAAAGTAACTGTAGAATTTTCAGTGTCAGGTATATTGTGCGAAGAAAGGATACTGTTGAGGTCTTGAAGACGACAGATCTCAAGAGCACAGTCCCTCCAAGCCCCGCTACCGTGGATACCACCATCATGATTGGATATTGTCTACAATGTATTTACCGTCTAACAGGTGATGATCTGCGGATAAATGCTGTGTGTTAATTCATGGCTCATTACTACGTGTTAAATCATTTAATCCCATTAAAACCCGTTGATGGGTTCTAATCACATCCTAATTTGCAGAAAAAGGAAATGAAATTTAAAGAGAGTAAGATAACTTGCTGATAAAGGTAAGGCCAGCCCGGAAAGGACAGATTAAAGACTCCTGTGTCCTTGACTACTTTGGCTCCACAACAAATCCTCAGTTACTGAAAGCACTGAAGTGAGGCTCGGCCTCCTCCTGGGCTTCCTTCTGCCCCAAGAACTTGGCTTCTTCTGGCCCTAAGCACATCATTTCATCTCCTTCAAATTGCCTTCTTCTGGGTCTGAGGTTTTAACCCACTGAAAGATCAGAGTAGAAACAAACAAACAAACAAGAAAGATCAGAGGATATGTTTTCTATGGCTCATTGGGAAATCACCAATCTCCATTTGCATCGATCTCCATGCAGTCACCATTAGCATTTTCATGTGGAATGAGTATGTTGCCTTATTAAGTCATTTTAAATTACTGTCTTTTATCACTTGATCATCTTTTATTATTATGACCTGTGTCTCCATCAGATTTGAAGAAGACCAGGACACTTGTCACACTTTGAATTACTCTCAGCTCAGGCCACATGCCTGTGCCAGTTGATAAGTGTTAATTAAACTTGATGCAGCCTTTCCCTCAGCTTCAACATAAACTCTCCTCTGTATTAGGCAATATCTACCCAGCCCTATAAGCTTCTTTGGAAACTGTAGGAATACAACTGCTAGCCAGACTCTGGTAGCCCCTCTGAAAAACACACAACTTTGAGGGGCCTCACAGAATGGGCACAAGACACCCTGACCTACACCCATGCTCCTCTGCCAGCCTGGGGGAGGAACAAGCCAAAGCCTCACCATGTCTGCACATCTCCTAGTTTCTCACAAGGTCAGAACACGCTTTCCTGGCAATGCTGGCAGAGAGAAAACATCCAGCAAATGTGAACAGGCTGGCACTAGGCACCTGGCCCACTTAAATCAGCTTTAGAGCTCAGCTTCCCATTCTATACGCCGGCCAATGCTGAGGGTAGGAAATGACTGCGTCTTCCCTCCAAAATCTGATCCATGCTCGCCATGTTCCCAGTGGTCATCTGCTGCACTATCTGCCCGTGGCACCTGCAGCTCCCACAGCCAACGTCAGAAGTTGTTGAGACCTTCGCAAATCCTGGAACACAGTGGTAATGCCAAGAGCTAAGGAGGTGATGAGCCATCCAAATTACCACGTCAACTTCACTTGGAGGTTTCAGTGTTGGAAGGACAGTTGAAAGTGATTCCCGGCACATTGCATTTTACAGATGCCAATGGAGGAGGAGAGCTAGCACACTGTGAGAAGCTCAGCGAGTTTGCAGAGGTGTGGACTGATGTCCCTGGACTGCTTCTGTAAAGCTGACTTGTTGATGACCAGAAATGCACCTTTCCTTGAGAGCCAGGGACTTTCAGTCTCACTGACAGCAAGGTGAGATAAAGCAGCCTTCACAACAGGAAGAAAAATTGTAACCATGGTTTAAGATTGTATTTCCACTAAAACTGCATTAAAGGAGATGACGAAGAAAATGGCTCTAAACTTAGAACTGGGAACCACATCGGTAACTACAAAAATGCTTTTATTTTTCTTAAGGCTCATTAAAAGTTATTAAATTTTAATAAAAATTAATTTCAATGTATGTGGGGTTTAAAATATATGTAAAAGTTAAATGCATGAGAGATCCCAAAGGCCAAGAGAAGAAGCAGGAGAATCCTGTTGTTCAAATAACGCCATGCTAATTGTTATAGCACTGTGGTGCTTTGAATAAAGAGTCCCCCACAGGCTCACATATTTCAAATACTTGATCCTCAGTTGTTGGTGCTATTTGGGGAAACGTAGGAGGTGTGACCTTGTGAGAAGATGTAGCTAGGGATGAGCTTTAAGTGTAAAAAGTCTTGTGTCATTGCAAGTTTGCGCTCTTTCTGCTTCATACGTGTAGTAAAGGACATGACCCAGCTTCTCGTTCTAAACACTGTGCCTGCTGCCTACTGCTGGGCCTTCCCATCTTCGTAGACTTCCTGCCTTATCTCTCTGGAACCACAAGACAAAGTCAGTTCATCGGGCTATAGGTTTCCTTGGTCATGGAGTTTATCACAGCAACAGAAAGAGTGATGACTAATACAGAGGTGATTTAAAGAAACATTAAAACAAGCTTATGATGAATAAACAAATACCAAACCAGGCATTAAAATCAGATAGCAGAGTTATGCCTAATTTGCCAATAAAAGATGTTGTGAAATGAAATACTAAAACTGAAGGGATACAAAAAGGTGACATAAAAGCAAGAGGAGGGACAAAAGCTATATGGTAGACAAAGAAGTAAAGTAAAATGCTAAAATCGCAGGCTACACCTAACCATATAAAAATCACATCAGACATGAATAGCATAAGAAATTAAAAGCATACACCGTCAAATTATATTTTACAAACAAGACCAAACCACGCACTATGTTAAAGAAGCACCTTCAAATTAAAATACAAACAGATTGAAAATAAAGGACTAGAAAAATACAGATTGATTACTGGCAGACTGGAAAGTTGGGGGGCAACAAATAGTGCCATGTACAAAAGGAATTATTTTCAAATAAGAGCTAATTCATTAAGTGGGGGTATCAATCTAACCTTTATGTACTTAATAGAAGAGCTGAAAAACTGATAGGTCATAAGAGCTTAAGATTTCAATATCTCTCTCTCAATAAATACTAGAAAGGCTTATGAAAACTTAGTAAGGCGGGTAGAGAGATGGATTAACAGTTAAGAGAGCTTGAAACTCCAGTGCCAGGGGATCCAAAACCCTCTTCTGGCTTCCACAGTTACCTGAAATCACACAAACATACCCCAACATAGTACCACACAGGCACATAAATGTTAAAGACTTTAAAAATACAACTGACAGATTCAACTTAGCTGAATTTGTTAGAACATGCTACTCAGCAAAAGCTTTAGAATATGCTTTGTGCTGGTTAGTTTGATATCAATTCTGTACCAGCTGGCATCATTTGGGAAGAGAGAACCTCTATTGAGAAAATGACTCCATAAAACTGGCCTATAGGAAAGTCTGTGGGGTATTACGTAATAAATGTTTGATGTGGGAGGACCCATTCCATTGTGGGCAGTACCACCTCTGGGCAGGTGGTCCTAGATGGTATCATAGCAATAGAAGCCCTAAGATTCACATTCTTCTCAAAATACAAGTGGGATATTTTCCAAAGAAATCAATATTCTTGTACCTGAGGATTCTCAATAAACTTAAGGGGTTCAAGTTATAAACTGTGTGGTTTTTCATCATGTTCTTTGGACACAGGACTTCAAAGATTCAAGCTGACATTGACCTGAAAGCATCCTCCCTGACGCCTAGATTTCATTCCAGAAGTTGCTATGCTGCCACAGGTGGAAAGCAATCAATAGTTCTAACTATCTATGATGCATGTGAACTGCCATAATAACCAGCACGACTGAAGATGCACTAGTGGGACTCACATCTGGGCAGTAACCAACAGCTGTCTGATTGGATATTAAGGCCCACTCAAGAGGAGGAAAATCACGCCTTGTGCAATGTAAATCCAGAATAACTACTCAGGGCTCATGAAGTCATGGATTTTAGAGGAGAGCCTACTACCTCCAATTTATTAGACAGCATAATTACTAACTGTATTCTAAATCTTTATCCTTATACTCACAGAGAAATGTAACCCTCACCCCTTATCTAAGTGGCTTCAATTTGTAGCAGTAGGAGACCATCACAGACAACAACTGGTCAAAATGCAGAGGAAACTAACCACGAGGTGCCTAGACCCAGTGGATTCATCTACAACACCACTTCTGCACCTATGGGTCTGGGAAAATCACAGAAGAGGGGGTGGAAAGATTGTAAGAGCCAGAGGACCAGGAAATCTACTGTGAGACTGTGTCTCCTAGAAATGGCAGGGAAGCTTCATTCATGATACTGCAACAATATGGCTGCTTAAACAAGACCTGAACACATACAATGACAATATACATGCTAACACAAAAGGAGGAAATCTCATGTGGCCCTACCCTTCAACAGAGAACTACAGACTACTAATGACTACTAAGAGGGGAAACTTGGTCTTCCCCAAGGCTGAGCCCCTAATTGGCAATACCATATCAAGTGGTCAAACTTGAAATCATTTACAAACATGTAACACTAATCAAAATTGGAAGATTGTATTTTTATATTTATATGGTATGTGTGTGCATGTGTGTGTAAAACAATAATAAAGGCTTTGAGAGGGAGTAAGGTAGACATGGAAGGGGTTTGGAGGGAAATGGCAGGGATAGGATTGGAGGAGATAAAGAAAAGGAAAAGAATGAAATGATGTAATTATATTTTAATTAAACTTTAAAAAATAAGAGAGAAAGTGATCTTTGACCACATCACAATGAAATAAGAAAGCAATAACAAAAATATTTGGAAGCTAAATAACACATTTCCAAGTAGCTCCTAGTTGAAAGAATTACTGCAACTGAACACTGTAATACGTTGTTAACCATGAAATGGAAATCAGCTTACCCAAGGGGGTGGCAAGAAACCATTTATTAAAGAGAAATCATTTCTAACACCTAAAAGAGGAAAAAATAGCATTCTTAAAGCAATCCCCTCAGCTCTTATCTTAATAAAATGGAGAAACAAAACCAAATGTAACACCAAGAAAATAGAGTCAAGAAAATACAAAGTAGGACACTTCCACCTAAGAAGACCGAATAGAACCTGCTCCTGGTGAAGGAAAAACTTCAGGATTGGGGGGTGCTAGGGAGGGAGTATTCCAAAGAGAAAAAGAAGTTTCAGAAATCCACAGAAGTTGCAGGACAGCTGGATTTTGCAGAGAGCAATGCACCTATCAAAGGGCATTAGAAGGGCAACACACCTACAGAAGAGCATTAGAAGGACAAGGCATCTATAGAAGGAAGCCCAGGGTGCAAGGTCCCTGCCATAATAATGCTCCCAGCAGGGAGATAGGAATCAGACCTTCATCCGCGAGGTTAAGCAGGCAGTCTTGGTGATTAAATGGATTCACTCCAACCCCTAGAACAAACCCATGAGTCTTATAAGACAAAAACCCAGTGGTGGGTGTCGCTGAGTGAGAAGTTTTCTATGGGGTGGGTCAGCAGAAGAGAGGAGGAGTCTTTGCTCATAGGTAGCCAGGCATCATTTTGAGAGGGTCTGGTTTTTTTTAATCGATCTACCCTGTGGGCCTGCGTAACAGGAACAATCACAAGTCAGGGGTGCTAAATTCCACCTAAGACAGAACAAGGGTAAGAGACAGCCTTGGGGTCAACTGTGAGGAGTAGGAGAACCAGACTGGAATGAACTAAGGAGAAGTATGTAGAGAAAAGGTCCCACTGCTGGTGCCTGCGAGCAGACCTCATCAACTGAAAATAGCTCTGGGTTGTGATCGCCTTGAGTCAGAGGTCAGTGGGAGGGTTAAATGCTGGAGTCACCGACCTACTGTTAGGTTCACGGCTGTGGAGAACAAGAGCTCTGAAGCACAAGATTACTTGGCATGATCCCACCCTCCAGTTTTGAAAGTCTGAAGGCTAATCTGCCTATACAGATCTCAGGACTGTGGTTGCTTACCCTACTCTCAACACACTCAGAGGACACTTCTCTACTGGAGTATTAGACACCTGGGGGTGGAGTGTTATAAACTGGGGAGTACTAAGAGGGTGGGAGAGCCTGACCAGTCCACAGATTGAAAAAGGAGTTGTGAGCCACAGAGATCAAGTATGCCAAGAAGGAAGTCAGCTTTAAGCAGACATCAGAAACTTGCCCAATGCAGGCTCAGCTCCAGCAACCATAAATGGAGGTTTCTCTATCCCACCCCATCCCTCAGACACTTTTAAATACTCAGAGGCTTAATATTAACTGCATATTGTTTGACCTATAGCTCAGGCTTATTATTAACTTGCTCTTACAACTTAGAATAACCAATTTCTATTACCCTACATTTTGCCATAAAGCTTGTGGCTCTACCTGTGCTCTAACACATCTTACTTCTCTGGCAGCTGGCTGGCATCTCTCCATGACTTCGTCTTTTCTTCTCGCTCTATATCTTAGCTAGGATTTCCTGCCTAGTCTTATTCTTCCCCGCTTTATTATCAACCAATGAAAGGAAGACATATTCACAGTGTTGGGAAGGATCATTCCACAGCAATAAACCAAGAAGAGAGAAGATTCCACATATTCCCTGAGAACCTGGTGAGTCCTACAAACATAAAACTGATGGTCTCCAACTGTCAAGGATCAAAAAGGCATACCAATGCCCCCTTTGCTTTTTATTTTGCTTCTAGTGATATTTTTACTTTGCCATATTTAAGTACGCTCTTGTTTTCTTTCTCTTTCTTTCTTTCTCTCTTTCCCTGATGGCGGAAGATACAAAATAATCCCACACTAGCTCAAAATTACATACAATAAACAGTTATTTATTTAGGGGAGACTCACAGATCACTGTCCTAGATCACAGTTTTCTGCACAAACAGGGAACAGGAACAGAGTCTAGCAGCCAGAAGTGAGAGCTGAAAGCAAGAGAGTGAGCACAGGCTTTATAGCTGCATTTACAATGTAAGAGACCATGCCCAAGGGGGCTGGTATCTTAAAGGCTATTGGCTGAAGGAGCTGAAGGAGCTCCCACAGCATTTCCTTTCTTGTTTTCTTTCTTCCTTTATTTCATTCTTTCTCCTCCCTTACAATACATCTTTGTGTTTATGCACTTGTTTTTTTATTATGCAATCTTTTGTTTTTATTTTTCTNGGGCTGGTATCTTAAAGGCTATTGGCTGAAGGAGCTGAAGGAGCTCCCACAGCATTTCCTTTCTTGTTTTCTTTCTTCCTTTATTTCATTCTTTCTCCTCCCTTACAATACATCTTTGTGTTTATGCACTTGTTTTTTTATTATGCAATCTTTTGTTTTTATTTTTCTTCACCTGTCCCCATGTTTCTTTATTTTTCTCTGTATTTTTAGTTTTTTAACCTCACAGTATCTTATTGAGTTTTCTACTTTTTTTGTTTGTTGGTCAGTTGGTTTGGTTTTGTTTATTGGGGCATGGTTTCTCTGTGTAGCTCTGGAGCCTGTCCTGGAACTCACAGAGATCCATTTGTCTCTGCTTCCCAAGTGCTGGGATTAAAGGTATGCATCATCACTATCCAGTTTAAGTTTTGATTTTTATTTATTTCCTCTTTTGCATTTATCTACTTTGGATATGAATTTTCTCATTATTGGGATTTTTGCTTTTTTCATGTTTTTTTTTGTAAGTTTTTTAATCTCTGGCTCCTTTCTCTTTTCCCTTTCAACCTTCATTCTTTAGTACTCTTTGCCCCTATTTTACTTGCTTAATACTGTTTTCAACTCCCTTTCCTCTTCCACTACATCTATTCATTTCATCTATTTGATCTTTCCATAATTACCCTAATCAATTTTTAACTTCATAGCACATTTGCACTAGCTTTGACATTTTGTTTGATGACACTTGCTGATATATAGGGGACTTCATTTTAGTGTATGCCTATATCTTACACAGTTTGGTATTTTCACTATTAAGCGCTCTCACTCTCTCTCTCTCTCTCTTACTGTAATTGGGGACTGAGCCCTTATAGTAAGCCATTCACTAAGAAGAGACCCAAATAAAGCAGGAAAATATATTCAAGTCAACAGATTCACAAATTACTAGAAAAAAGAAGAGAATGGAAAGAGGAGAAGGAGGGAGGAGAGAACTGAAAGTTAGGTGGTAGGGAGGATTTAGGAGGAGTTGGGGGAGAGAAGAGAGGGAGAACATGATCAAAAGACAAGGTATGACATTCTCGGAGAATTATTAAAATATTATTTAAAACAAACGAAAGACTTTATAATAATTTATAAAATCTCTTCAGAAAAGTGTAGAGAGAGGACCATTTCTGAGCACTATTCTGTAAGGCGAGCCTTTGGTATTCTGATATCAAAACTAAACAATGTCATGTTGTATATAGAAAACATAGACATATCCTTCATTAACACAGGTTCAGAAACTCTAAACATTATTTCAGGAAGTTGAAATTAACAGTAACTTTAAAAGGTATTCATCGTCATTAAGTGAGCATACTCCAAACATGGAAGACAGTTTAACATTTTAATATTAAACCTATGAAAATCACCACATCAAGAAAGTTTTTAAAAGAATAATAATAGTCTTGATAAACCATTAGCACACATGATCTAACAGCCATTTCTGTAAACTGCAGAGGCTATTTCTCAGTGTGTAAAACACCATCCCTGAGAACAATGCATAGCTTTGGAAGGTTCCAGCCTATGTGAGCATGACAGAAATTACATCTCAGTGTGCTATATATCCACAGCCAGAAACAGAAATGCAAAGTACAGTACTGTGTGCAAGGACATCAACAGCCACCAAATGCTTAAGAATGAACTCATAAAGGATATTCAAAGATTTTATCCTGGAAAATAGAAAATATTACTGAGAAAAATAAAAGAAGATATAAGTAATTGAAACCTTACTATGTTCACTGTTAATTCTTCACAAGTTGATATATAAAATATACGAACTCTCTGTCAATAGTACAGCAGAATTTTTAATGTTAATTTATTTTACTTATTTAAAAAACCAGCAAGCTAACTCTCATGGAAATGCAAAGGAAGGACCTGAGCAGCTTAAATATAAATACTTGAGTCTTTGACCAGCAGCAAAGTTGACCTTACACAACTTGAAATCAGAACAAATTATAGTTACAAAAATCAAAACTGTAGGCATAGTAGGAAGATCAATCAAGAGAAAACATGGCACAGTAGAGAGTCCAGAATCAAGTAGATGGGGTTCTGAGCAATTGATTTTTGACGCAGGAAACAAGGTAATTCATAGAGAAAGATAGTCTCTCTGACCAGTGGTACAAGAATTGGATATCCACAGACAAAATAGAAAAATACACTAGAAAAAGTTACATCAAAATGGATCACAGACCTGAATGTAAAACTTAAAACTATCAAACTTTCAGAAAAAAATTGCAATGATAGCCTTGAACTACAGCTGTGATTTCCTTGGCACACATCAGAAGCAGGTCCCCTAAGTAGAACAAAATTCATAAACTAGACCTCATCAGAATGAAGGCAGAATTCTAAAAGTACATTATTGTTAAGAGAAAAGAGACAAATACTTGATCATTAAAGCTGCCGATCTCATTGCTCATCTGTATACAGACTAAGTAAAAGCACTCTCTGAACTTAAGACTAATGAAATAAACAACCCTATTTGCTAAATGGAGAGATTATTTAAAGACGAATTTTACAAAGAAGATATCTGGCAAGAAATGCTCAACATCATTAATCACTAGGAAAATGCTAATTAAAACCGCAATGATACCATTATTGAAGCTATTAAAATGGCTATAAAAAGACCGAACCTGACAAATATTGGCAAGGATATGGAGTAGCTTATTGCTTCATACGCTGCTAAAAGAATACGTAATAGTCCAACAACTCTGAAAATGAAGTATGATGGTTTCTTAATATGAGGAAGCTATAGCACACAAACCAGCCAACACATGCCAACATATTTACCCAGAATAGTTGAAAGATTTATATAATACAAAAATGTGTGTAGATGTTTAGAACAAACCTGTTTTTTTAACCAGATCTAAACTGAGCTATCTGTATAGTAAAATGCTATTCAAAAATATACAGAATAAACTGTCATTCCCACCAGCAATGGGATAAGTCTCAAAACAAATATGATAAAAGAAATTGAGAGAAATAAGCCAGACCCAAAAGAATCCATACTATAAGATTTCTTTTGTATGAAATTTTTTTTCCTTTTTAGAGATTACAGGAGATAAACCTGCATGTGTGTGCAGGGATCTGCAGAGGAAGGAGAATACTCTGAATTCCCTGAAACTGGAAGGACTGGCAGTTGTAAGCTGCCTAACAAAGGTACTGGGAACCAAACTTTGGTCCTCTGCAAGAGCACCAAGCACGCTTAATTACAGAAGCATCTTTTCAGCCCCTAGAAAATGCAATCTATAAACAGAGGTGAGATGAGAAACTTCCCAAGACTGGTGATGGAGAGTAAGGAGGGTCCACAGGGATGGATGGAAACAGGAATAAAGTAAATGGAAAATGATGAACATTGATTGTCTTCCTGAAGATAATTTAGAGATGTGGCCATGGGCCCAAATTTTCCCAATTATCGACTTTAATTCTATGTAGTTTATTACATATTATTTTATTTCAATAAGCTATTACTATATTGTGAATGCAGTCATCTATATATACATGTATATATGTACATATAATAAGGACTAAATACATGTACATACTGGAGAAGGCTGAAAAACACATGGAAACTATTTTACTTGTCTATTCTGTTTCTGTGATAAGACACTAACAAAAACAAACTTGAGTGAGGAAATTGTTTATTTGGTTTACATATTCTGATCATAGTCCATCACTGGCTGAAGCCCAGACAGGAACTCAAGCAAGGCAGGAATCTGGAGGCAGAAACTAAATCAGAGACAATGAAGGAATGCTGTTTACCAGCTTGCTTCTTGGCTTTATATTTCTACCATTCTTCTACTTTCAACGACCTCCTGCCCAGGGGTGATACCACCCATGTGGCCTGGGCTCTCCCACACCAACAACTGTCAAGGACCAGCCTCAACCAGAATCACATAGTCCATGGTTGGAGCGTGAGGATTAGAATTATTAAACAAAAAGGAAAAGAGATGAACAGCATTGGGAGGAAGATACAGTGAAAACTGAACCACCTCTTTATTTTCCACTTGTCTTTTTATGCCCCACTCCAAAAGGGGAGGGAGGAGGCAACAGACTTTGTCAACATGACAAAAGGAACAAACAGAGCATCCTGATCTTTGGCCAAGATGGAGCTGAGACACCTCTGTACTCAAAATACTAACTAACCTCTCTAGGTCAGGACCTCTTGGTTTGTAGTCACTTGTCAACAACTCTGAAGGAGCAAAACAAACTCGAACTCTGACCTCTAGTCAGAGTGTGACAGATTCACCACTGTGGGTCTTGACAATCAAGAAAATGCCCCACAGATTTATCCACAGGCCATTCTAATGGAGTTATCTTCTCAATTGAGGTTCTCTCTTCCAGGATGACCCGAGTTTTTATCACATTCACAAAGAAACTACCCAGTACAGGAACATAGGTCAGTGTTCACACAGTGTAAAACTCACAGCATTCAGTTTTGATTTGCTAGCTCAGTGACTTGTTTCTGTACTCCTCAGTTCACATCTCAATGTAATTCATTCTTAAGCAACTGTAAGTCCTAAATGGCTTTCCTTGTTTGGTTATAACAAAAATATAATAACAAAATATTTCTAAGATACTTTTCCAGTTGTGTGTGAAATGAATTTTAGTGCACTTTGCAGATATGTGCTAACCTGAGAAAAGAGCTGAAGCTATTGAACCAGCTCCTCCCAAGACAGCACCAAAACCACTATACACCCAAGAAACGCTCCTGTTGGTGTTTGCCAGGTGAACAAACACTGACTCAACTTATTAATTTACCTTGAAAACTGGGAAGAAAATAGTTCGTAGAAATCATTTCACTTTCCTGAACTTACCTCAAATTTAGTGACTCCTGAATTCAGGCTCCCTCCCCAAGTGCTGGCTGCCATGCCGCCACCATAGTACCTTCAGCTTGAACCTGAGAGATCCCAGATGCAGCGTGGCATTGCAACAGCTGCTGCAGCCACCTGCAGCTAGAATGGGGTCTTGGCTGCTTCTGCTGTTTGGCTGATAAACTCCTAATTCAGTCTTGGTGGCTGGGTCTGAGAGCCTGAGCTACTGTCATGTTACTTGGTTCCAGACAGAGGAGAAGAGAAACAGAAACACAACTGGGTTTTCAGCATGTATAGTGGGAGACACATCTTATTCCGGCTAAGACTTATGAAGCCAAGCGTTCTACATAAACAAAACAGTTCAATTGCAACAGCGACATGAAAGGACAACTGTTTAAACACCTGAATTATTTAACAATAGAAAAAGAATATCCCTCCGTTTGGTGCCCAAATTAGGACATCTAGATTGGGAAAAACAAGCCCTTGGCCACCCAACCTAACCCTTCCATTTTGCATCTGAATGCACGGGGTTTTAAGAGGAGTGCTAGCCAATTAGAGTGATGCTGGACCAGAAGTTGGTTGGTCTGCTCGCTTTCGGGCTAGCTGAATCGCAGCACGCTGCCTTCCATCTTTGCCAAATGAGGCCAGATGTCAAGCGTTCAGAAAACATTTGTTTTGCAACATAACCGGATTTGTTTTCTTATAAAGGTTTTGAGATTGAACAGATTATATAGATGATCACAGCTGATTCTGATTCAGTTAGTGTTTAGCCACCACCTACATTAACAGCAGGTACTATACTGGCGCTTCCCAGTGTATCTGGAGGGGCCGGGATCTTTGGATGTGAGGAACAACTGGTAACAGGGAGCTGAGTTATGTACAGCTTCTCTGGCCATCTGTCACCTGTCCTTTTGTCCGGTCAACATTTTGCTCTCTCTTTTGATAGATACCTCTGCATCTGGTCCATTTGGCTGAATATAAGACCTGCGGCAGCTGTGGAAAGACAGGTTGGAGAGTCGCTGAAAGGCTTGGCTTTTGTTCATACCAGTAACAAATTCCTGGGGATGAAAGCATTGGCTGAGGCTCTCCATCCTGGCCCATGACTGTAGCCGTGGGGTCAGAATGACATTAGGCATGGCTGCCTCCAGAGTAACATCCCAGAATAACCACAAGGAGAGAAAGGCTGGTTCCAGGAAAAGCCTGGAAGTGCTCAACCATTCCATTATACACATCATGGGCTGACTTTATTAACCATCTTCATTCATCTGTTCACCAAATATTTACTGAATGCTGCTATATTCTAGGCCCTGTCGTGGGTAATAGAAATGCATTAACTGTACAGAAGGAATGAAGTTAGAGAAAAGGTCAACAATAAGGAAATACATTGTGTGTGATACAGTGGTAAATGCCAGGGAAAAAAGAAAGCAAGGCTAAGGGCAAGACGGGGAGTGAGTCTATGTCCACCCACATGTACCATTCAAAGGAGCTCTGACAGAGAGAATCTAATCAAAAAAGATCATTTAATCTGAAGTCTTTTTGTTGTATATATATTTGTTTCTTTGAGACAGGGCCTCACTATGTAGTCCTTACTGCCCTGGAACTCATTATGTAAGCCAAACTGACCTCAGTCTCAGAGATCCACCTGCCTCTGCCTCCCTTCTGAGTGCTGGGATTAAAGGCATGCATCCCCCACACCCTGCCTGTTAACTTAAAATCTAAACAGAGAGATGGAGTGAGTCGTGAGGAAATGGCATTTCAAGAATAAACTAAGAAGCACAAAGATTGTAGAAGCTAGAGTGTGCCGTGGATGATCAAAAGACAGCAAGTTGAGACGGTTAATTAGTGTAATAAAGTGTCCAGTAATGATGAGGCCCTGGACTCAATTCCAACCCAGGAAACCAGAAATTCCAGACGGGGGCTAGGGAGGGGTAAGGGAGAGAGGAGAAAAGGCCTTGATGGAGAGGCCAGGACAACTGGAAAGACCGCAGTCAGAAATGAGGGGAGGGGAGCCAGAGCTGACGATGCCATGTGAGGGGAGAAAGCCAGTTTGAAGCTATTTTAAAAAGCAGAAAATATTCAGGTGGTAGTGGCACACGCCTTTAATCCCAGCACTCAGGAGGCAGAGGCAAGCAGATCTCTGTGAGTTTAAGGCCAGCTTGGTCTACAGAGCGAGTTCCAGACAGCCGGGGCTATGCAAAGAAACCCTCTGTCTCTAAAAACCAAAAAGAAGAGAAGAAAAAGAAGACGAGGAAGAATAAACAGCAGATGTTTGTATACAAAGGTACACATACAGCAAAACCAGCTAAGAGTCTGTCCATGCTAATCACCAAAAGGAAAAATGGTGGCGCTATAAAAAGGATGTTGTGAGGTTGCCAAAATTGAGTCTGTTTTAAACGTAGGACTGTGTTAATTGCCTGGAGGTAAGACAGGAGATACAGAAGAGGTTCAGGCATGGGTCTATCCTGAGCAACTGGGAAGATGATGTTTCCACACAGAGGAGAGGCAGAAGGGAACTGAGAGCTGGGTCATGTTAGCCTTCAGGTGCTTTAGTCATCCAATACAACCCAGATGTGTAGTGATATTTTTTATTTGTGATGTAACAAATAAAACTATCCTGAAGATCAGCGTGCATAGCTTGACATTAGTTAGCCATAGAAGCCAGGCAGTGGTGGCACACACCTTTAATCCCAGCACTTAGGAGACAGAGGCAAACAGACCTCTGCACATTCAAGGTCATTCTAGGCTACAGGACATTGAATCTGTCTAAAAGAGAAACAGAGTCAAGCAGTAGTGACTCGCATTTTTAATCCCAACATTAGGGCTGTGGACACAGGAGTGATATGGCTGGGTGGAGGGAGGAATATAAGGCAGGAGAAGATAGGAACTAGGATTCAGTTTGAGGTTCCATAGAGACAGCATTCAGTCTGAGTACGTGTAGAGACAGGATACCCCATTAGGTCTGAGGATTTCGTAGAGGTGAGAACTAGTGACTCTGCTTCTCTGATCTTCCAGCATTCACCCCTATATCTGGAGTCTGGGTTTTTATTAAGATCAATTAGAATTCGTGCAACATGGGTGGGCACTGGCTCTTTGAACATTAAGTTCAGTTGAAGGACTCTGCTCGAGGCATACAGAGCTTGAGGCTGGAGAGGTATCTCAGTGCTTAGGACTTCATAGTGCTGCTGCAAAGGACCCAGGTTCAGTTCGCAGCACCAAAATCACACAGCTCACAAAGGCTTCTAACCCCAGCTCCGTGGGATTGCAACCATTCTGGCCTTCCTGGGCACCTGTCTGCACACGCACATACCCATAAACAGAAATAGATACATTTATTTTTAATATATTTACTTATTTATTTTTTTATATCCCAGCCATAGTTTCTCCTCCCTTCTCTCCTTCCAGTTCCTCACCTCCACATCCCCTCTTCCTTCCCTGCCCCCATCCACTCTTCCGCCAGTTCTTATCAGAAAAGGGCAGGCCTCTCATGGATATCAACCAGCCAGGGCATTTTTCTTTTTTAATATAAGAAGGGTTATATATGTGAGAATTATTAGTACACGGATGGCACTCAGAGACTTGAAACTAAATGGGAACACTGTGAATGGCAATATGGAAGAGATGAAGACAGAGTGACGCCCAGCTGTCCATCATACAGAGGTTAGAGACATAAGGAAGAATGCTAGGCAGGACTTCCTGGTGCGTTGGGAAGGGACCTGAGAGAGTAACAATCCAGAAGGTAAATAAAAGACACCTCGGGGAAGGAAGGAATTGAGTGGGTGAACAGGTCACAGTACTTTAAACCACCTAACTGTGTTAGAACTCACAGCCTGGAGGTCACCGCTCCCTATCTATTGTTTTGTCTTGTTGTTGCTGAGGTGAAAGAAACCAACTCTGCAGTGAATATGAAAGAGCAGAAGGGATGGCAGACATCAGAGGCAGCTAGGAAAGAAAACATGGAAATTCTGCTGTGAAATTGAACAGAAATGGCGTAGCCAGTGACAGTCCAGAGATGTTCAGTTAAGAAGTTCTGAACCGTCCTCATACGCTATGTGAAAGTGGACACTAATGGTATTAGAAGAAAGGAGAAGCATTAGAGAGATATAGCCTTATGTGTGCAGGCAAGGAAATAGTCCAGATGTGGTGGCACAAGCCTACAATCCCAGCACTCACAGGACTGGGGCAGGAGGATTGCTACCAGCTCAAGGTCAACTTCCTCAGTAGCAAGTGCCACGCCAGGACAAGGGCAATAGGAGATGCTGTGGAATCATTCTCTTGTACACTGCAAAGATTTTCACTCGAATTGGTCTAATAAAATGCTGATTGACCAGCAACCAGGCAGGAAGTATAGGAAGGCGACCAAACTAAAGATGATGGGAACTAGAAAGGTGGAGTCAAGAGAGTCATGAGAGAAGCCAGCAAGCTGCCAAGCAAGCAGGATATATAAAACATGAGGTATCTCCAATGCCACGAGAGAAACCTATGGGCGAGGAAGAGCTGAAAAATCAAGTCACCGACCTGAGATGCGGTGAGCGGAAGAACTCTTTCTCCAGGTCCGCATGATGGCCGTGAGGTGCCCGTCATCAATACCCCAATACAACCACTAGTACTACGAACCTCTCTGCCTCCTTGTTCTCACCCTCTCAATCCCTTCTCTCGTTGCTGAGTCACTGAATGCTTTCCCTGGGCAGAGCAGAAGAAGCTGCCGAGGATCATAGGGCTAAACAGTGAATTATCCACAATGAGCGACGTGAGCAAGGGTCAAAGACTTAGGAAAACCACGCTTCCTGGGAAGGAAACCACAGTGATAAAGGGCAGGAGCATGCAGAGTGAGGGTAAGGTGGGGTTTGGGTAGCCCCAAAGCTTCAAAGCACCTTCCTGTCTCTGGCCATTTGCCCCCTAACTGGTAGGTGATGAAGGAATTTCAGGAGTGAGAGCCTTTGGTGATGACGCAAGACTCATTCTGTAAAGGTCACTATAAAGTGAGACACAGTTGTTCATCTTTATCTTTTAATTCTGATTTTGAGAAACAGGAAGAATAATAAACAGGAAAAGGACACTAAACAGCTCCCAACAGGATCCAACTGAGAAAAAATAGTGCTGACGGGAAGCAGACATCTAAAAACTCAGGGAGCAGTGGGGGACATGGATTGAGAAATTCTGCATGACTGATGACTTTTAATGGCTATTGAGACATCGGCTGTTATTAAATGAAACATGGCCCAGCAAGTGGGGCAACTTACTGCCTCACAGCCCTTTCTGCAAGGTGAGGCGTTTCTCAACAGTGCTGTCTGCCAACATCCCGTGAAGAGAAAGAAGTGCAGCTTGGCAGGACCCTGGCACCAGTGGCCAGGTGCTAGCACAGTGCTTGGCCTCATAATTGCTTAAAAATAAGCATTTCCTGAGAGATGATAGATGCAGGGATATGGATTTCTTGGATACGAGGGTTTGATAGACAACGGGGGAAATTGCCTCGTCATTAAACGATGTCCTATTTTATATGCTCTAAGAAACAATTCTTAGCCATCATGACTTAACTCATGCGAGGACTCCATTTGCTGAGTGAATGCATGTAGGGCCCGCTGCATATTTCATCCAGATTGTCACTATGAATGAAGAGATGGACTGCACCAACCCTGCGGATACTGATGATCTACTTCAGTATCAAAGCTAGAATTGGTGCGTCTCTACGATGTCCTCAGTGTTCTCAGTTGTGTGTTTCCTAATAAGAAGAATCCTTGGTTAGGACTCAGGAGACCTCCTGTTCTTTATGACCCCATGCATCATTTCCCTGCTTTAGAACCCAGCTGTGTCTCTAAAAGCAACATGTCCTCCTGCAGTGCTGACAATCCATGTGTTCCCTACTGTCTTGTTTTATTTACCCAACAGTCAATAGGGCATTCACTGTGAAGTACTGTTCTCCCTACAGACAGCTACTTACTCACTATAATCCTCTTACAGAAGTGCTATTATTCATAATGACATAATTATCTAACACTACAATAAAACTATTATTATCTGCTGTAACAGGTGATGCAACTGAGGCATAGAGGCATTTAAACATTTAATCTATATTTGACTGTTGAGGCACTAATAACTGAATTTTGCTGCACAAAGAGATTCCTAGGAAGGTTCTGAAATTTCTTACCAGGCATGGTCAGGTGAGCAGTTTTGTAGAGCCTCTCTTACATGGATGGGAAAAATACAGTCATCCACCAAAAACAGTGGAGCCGCAAGGAATCTATTATAGTCACAAACGCACCCATCATGAAGCAACATGCGCAACCCAGGAGAATCTGTGTGGGGCTTCCTGTCTGCCCACAGCCTCCTGCACTACTGCTTCCTGTCTCTTCAACGAGAAAGAATTTTCAAGTTTCTCCCATGAAACCGAGCTCATTTCATACGCCGTACGAGTTGCCCTCTCTTGCCTCACACTCAAGTTTCCAATCCTCTCTTTTACAGAAACATCCTGTTGTCTTTCTCCTCATTTCCCATGCAAAGGTCATTTCCAGTTTCCCTGCCTGCATATCTCTGCCATTGCAACCTTCTCTCTCCTTCCCCGCCATTCGCTCTCCTGCTTCACTGCTTCTGTGATCTTCCGCCACAGCTCTGACTCTGACCCCAAGACTTGCTTGCTGTGCCATGCACACCTCACTCTCTCCAGCCTCTCAGGTCCTGGAAATTCCATTATTTTACACTGCTCTGTGCTTTGAAATGTCCACATCCTCTGTAAGCACCAGGTATAGCTCCACCTTAACCTTCTCAAAGCCCCAGCCATGACAGCAAAAATGGAAGTTTAACATTACTTGTTCCTTGTTACCAAATACTCACAAGGTGGCAGTTTTCCTCATAACAACATATTTTACAATGCACTTTATCTTAACATATTTAGAATTTGTTTATCATCAAAAGGAAAACATTACAAACATGATTCATGTTTGATCTGGTATTTTGAAACATGTGTACATAGTACAACAGCTAAAATTATCGAGTAAAAGACATATAATACTTCACATACTTACCAAATTTTATGACAAGACACAAAAATTTTATTGCAAGAAATCTTCAAAAATTCCTTATGGGGCTAGGAGTGTGACTTGGTAGCACTTACCATGCACGAGGCCTTGGTTCAATTCTTAGCACTCCCTCCTGTTACACAACACATTGCTGTTAACCATGGCCATCATAGGTGATGTGGGATTCCCCTCTGTATCCTGTGAATATGTTTTATTATTATTGGTTAATAAAGAAGCTACTTTGGCCTGTGACAGGGCAGAATAGAGCTAGGTGGGAAAACTAAACTGAATGCTGGGAAAAAGAAGGTAGAATCAGAAAGACGCCATGTATCTGCCAAAGGAGACAGATGCCAGAGAACCTCACAGATAAACCATGAGCCTCATAGTGATACATAGATTAATAGAGATGGGTTAATTCAAGATATAAGACTTAGCTAGAAATATGCATGAACTAATTGGCCAAGCAGTGTTGTAATTAATACAGTTTCTGTGTGATTATTTTGGGTCT
>LOJH01001982.1:34833-45286 GCA_001685095.1 Ellobius talpinus
ACATAGGTCTCTTGAACTTACTGTTTTTGTATAGTATTCCCAGTTGCATCTATCCCCAGTACCTGATAACCACAATTCTGTTCTCTACACTACAGCTCATTTATATTTCTTCATGTGATATTTATGTCTCTGTATCTGGCTTTATTTTACTTAATAGAGTATTCTCGGATTCATCTCTACTGCTTTAGTTGGTTTCCCCCTTTTTAAAGATGGGACAGCATTCTGTTGTGTATACACACCATAGTGGTGAACACTCAGATTGGTTGGTTCTAGACCTTGGCTGTTGCGAGTAGTGCTATAACGAGATGGGTTTGCAGATATCTCTTGGTCATTAATGTCATATCTTTGGCTAGATCTTAATAGTGGGATTGCTGAATTGCTCTGATGCTAGTAATATTTAAAGCATGGATTTCTGCAACTTTTTAAAACTAAGAGAAGAGGCAAGGCAACAGATAACTTAATATGATTCCTTTGCATTATGCTGTACCTCTTGAGTGGCAGAAGTAGAGACCACAATGTGTTATTCTCTCCAGCAACTGCACAAGTGCCCAGCTGAACCCACAAGGGAGCCCCCAGTCAGATGCACATCATCCATCAAATGTGTCATAGAGAAAAGGGTTTAAACTACTGGGAGTTGGAAGAGCATGGCTTGCAAGTCTGAGACTTTTCATTTATTTATGGTTTAACTTTCAGCAGGTTACTGTTCCCATTCTCCCAGGGTTTTTTTGTCTGTAACAGGAAGAAATCAGTATATTAATCATGAAGGTCCCTTGTTCTTTAAGGTTGGAAGATTACATGATTATAAATGTTCTTGCCCAAATGCCCAAATGTCCATCTTTACCAAATTGCACATTATGCAGCACCTCCTAAGCTCCTATTAAATAGACCTCAGGGATAGACATCCCTGTGCCAGGCTGAGACTGAGAAAAATGCAAATTGCGATTTCGACCTCAAGGAGTTGGAAGAAAAATTGATTAGGATAATTAGCTTGAATATGTGTAAAGTGAAGTTATTCTAATTCCAGCTACAATTCATGGGGGGTGGGATCAAGACTAACCTGACCATGACAGTGACAATAAGCCAGCTTTATAGAACAAGATGATTTAGACTTGTGACCAGAAGGCAAAACTTTACCTAGGACGTAAATAGACTGTGCCCTGTGTGGTGGGGGAGCTGAGGCAGGGAGATCGAGATCATGTGAATTTAATCTAGCCAGGGTTATGTATCAAAACCCTGTCTCTCAACAGAAAGCAAATAGTCAGTGCTTGAAAGGAAATAAGACTTAACAGGCACTGAGTGAGCCTACGTAACAGGCAGATTGGCAGCAAACAGCAAGGCAGATACTCCCAGAGTGTCTCTCTGTGTGACTAGAAGTATTAAAGGGCTTCTAATTACTAGAAGAAAAGAAAAGCGACATGACAAATTTACAAATCAACTGGCAAGAAGATCAAATACACATCTCTTCTACAACTCCCATCACAGGACAGGTTTCAGAGCCAAAAGTATGTTCAAGTTTTTAAAATTTGATGGGACTTGGAAGTAAAGGTGAAGTAAAGGAGTGAAATCCTCCCTGCCTCTCATTCTGTGGCATGGTGACCCTGGGACTAACAGCCCGACCATCGAACAATCAAGTGTTTTAATTGCCTGTTAATTGACATGCATAGGGAGGGAACCGATTGCTAAGGTAACCAGGTCCCAAGCCATCTGGGGCTCTGCAGAGTGGTTCCAACACCTTGAGCTACCCTTGGAAGCGAGTCTTGGAGCTTGCACAATCTGCACCAGAGCACCTGCTACCGACTCTGTCCAAAATAGAGCAGAGCACTGACCTGGTGGCTGAAATTTGCAGGTAAGCTTGAGAGAGGACTTGGTGCTAAAATTTCCTCACAAAATGGGACCAGGCAAATTTCTTGCACTGGGCTTATCAGTCCACTGCAACAATTTTACCTGGGACACCATGGAAACTTTCAGCAGAATTTTGCAGCACAGAAGTATGAGAGCAAGGGTAGCCCTTAGATGCCAACAGGACTGCTCAGCTGAGGAAAGAAGCTCACAAAAGAGGAAGGATTTCTCAAGGTCAAATTGTACTTAATGGCACACCTGGGATTAGATCCCAGGTGTCAACATTCCCAGGCTGTTGTCTCTTCTGATTTCAAGGAATGACCTCACACTTGTAGTCACTGAACTGAAGAAAGGATTCAGGGTAAATTAGCCCAGGGTAAGGGTAGGGGCGGGGTGGAGCAGCTTCCTTCACATTTCCATCAAGATAAGTAAGTTTACTTGATGAAACTGAAGGATAAAGATCCCCCTGAATTTGTTGAGCCTGTGAGCAAAGAAAAGATTATTCTTTGACAAATCACTGTACAAATCTCTGGGTTTGATGATTTTATTAAACTATTTTATTAACTATTTTATTAAAATTTATTTTTATTATAATTTCTCCTACTTTACCTCTTCCTCCAAAACACTTTCAATTTCCCTTACTAATTTACCATACGGCTTTTAATTAAGGTTTTTGTTTGTTTGTTTGTTTGTTTGTTTGTTTGTTTGTGCACATATTTCCTCCCTCCCTACCAGAGCTCTATGAGGGATTTTTTCTTGCTTGGTTTCCAGAGCATCTCAGAGACTGGGAATTCGCAGGAGGTACCTTGAGCAAATGACTGGGTAATGACTATCTCTGCTCTGGATAATAATTAATAATAATTCTCACCTAACAAGGACCAAATGCAATGTAACAGTTCTGGGCTACAAGTTAGCACTGTAAAGCCTAGCTCTGTCCTTCAAATGTTCAAAATCAAAAACACCCATCTCTCCGTTGTCTCACATCTTTCTATAGTCACATAATGCTATACTTATCTGGCCATGGCATTCTCTCTGGGACCTTGGAAAAATGAGGATAAGGCTATGTCGGGTAAGGGCAGTAGTGGTACCAAGGAGGAAGCACTCCCACTAGAACCCTGTTGATCCAGTGCTGAATCCTGCTTGACTTTGGCTCATACTCCAACCACTTGACCTTGATAAGCCATTTTTGTTTCCCCCCATACAGAATGATGATAAGCAAACCTTTATCACAGGGCTGGGTTAGTGAGGACAAATGTCGGCAAAGGGCTTGCTTAATATAAGATGCTTAAAAATAAACAGATAAAGGCATTTTTATCCCTGCAAAATGGATTGATGTATTTGAAAATTTGTCTTTCCAAAATGGAAGCTATAAACCAGCATATCTGGATGTTGCTATCATTGTGGAGCATATATCACACTGAAGCTTACATCCGGGGAATTGCATAATTTTGTGGTCAGGTTTTCTACTCCTGCTTCTCATTCTGCACACAGTGAAAATGCAAAGAATGCATATTTCCTAAAATATGAAAATAGTTCATAGATGCAAGACTCCTTAGAACATGTAGGTACTGTCTAGTCTAAATAAAAGGCATCTGTATCTAATATTGCAGCCAAATATCTCTGTCACTCTGTGCAGTGACTAGGAAGCTTTATGCCATGCTTCATCAGCCCATAGTCCTTCCATTTTACCAACTCTGCATCCTCACCTTCCACACGTGCTAGACCTCACTCCACTCCCACACACCAGGGGCTCCCTTTTCTATACCTTTGCTCAAGTTGTTCTCTCTTAAAATAATGCTCTTTCTCATGTCAGAGACACAACGCCCATGAAGTTTCCTAAACAAGACACAAGCGAGGATGACACCTATAGATGGGATAACACAGAAAGGAAATTTCACGTGGTCTCAAGCCTTGATAAAGAACTACAGGCAACCAAGGAATGCTGAGAGCAGGAGAAAGAGTCTTACCCAGGAAAAAGTCCCCTAATTGTTATTCAATACCAAGTGGTCAGCTCTAAAATCATATGCAAGTAACATAGTACAGAAAGAGCAGGATGTATTTATGTATTTAGGAATACATATATGTATATCAATAATTAAAGAAACAGAGGTCATGAATTTGAGAGACAGCAGGGGTTTATGGGGAGGGATTAGAGGGAGAAAGGAAAGGGAGGAATTATATAATTATATTTTAATTCCAAAATAAATATCTTTTCAAAAGAATGACTTTTCTCCTAGTGTCCCCAATTCACTTTTCAAGCTCCTTTCTATTTATCAAGGCCTAGCTTGACATTTTCCATTGCCAAAGCCTCCCTAGGTCTCCTTAGGAGGCATTTGCAGAGAACCTGTGTAACTTTTGCCTGCCAAGAACCTTTCTTTCTATGGGCCATCATTTGACAGTACAAGTGGTTCTCACGGGGCTGTCAAATCCAGTCCCAGATTTCCATCTGCCAATCTTCCCGCACTTCTCTTTTCTGGCAATAAAAACAAGTGATTGAGCATGTGATTTGAGCCAAACCAACCAACTCATTACTGAGAATCTGTAGTTGAGTCACAGGGCAGAGATCCATTGTGTTGTGAGCTCTTGGGTCTTGAGTGTTTTCAGTGGCAGGACCCTAAAGAAACCCCATGACCTTGGGACACTATGGCTCCCTTGTATTTCTGTGCTTGCCTTTACTATCTTCACTGCTATAAAGTCTCCTACGGTTCGGAGGACTGTCGAGTTTCCCTCGATCAATTGTCCATGTAAATGGTTATGTCATCAAGACCCTGAACTGTTGCTGTTTCTCCAGTAGTCCCAGTTGCTTTAGGCCATCCTGTCATATTATCATACTTCTGCTTTAGAGTCATGCTTTCTCACTTGCCCATTGAATTTCTCAGTTCTTCATCAAGGTCTCTATCCCCTTTGATGCTTACATCATCACCTGCACACTATGGTGTCTCAAAAGATGTTAATAAACTTAGAATTAAAAAACGTATTTTCTTTCAATTCACAACTAATCCAAATTCTCCTATAATGTTTAGTTCAAAGGGGAAAATTTCTCAAATGCTTACACTAATTAAATGTGAGGACTGGAAAAGCCCTTCAGGACTATTACTACAACCAGGCTTGAATGGTCTTGAAGCAACTACAACAAGCATGTTTTTAACTATGGGACAATTGCTCTCTGCCTTATTTCTTGAGGGTGGGACCAGGGACAGGTCAGGGGCCAGCAGACAAAAGAAAGCAGAGTGGATGTTTGTCATCTCCAAGGAAAGCAGAAGACCAAAAGTGTAAAGTGTGATGCGTGGAGTCCTGTAATAGGATTCCCCATGTTTCCACTTCTCTTTTAACTGTTTCATTTTAAACCACCATTACCATTGCATAGCATTTCTTCCCATCTGTCTTGGATTCTCCATTTTCTCACTTTATAAATCCCAGATGTAGTTCAACTTTATATTTCCAAATGCTATTGGAACTCCATTATAACATCTTGATAAACTGTGTCTCCATGTCTAAAAAATAAATTGAGTGAGATCTTGAAAAACTAAAACCATATGGAAGTTATCTATGTACAAAATGCATGTTACATTTTAAATGAGGAAATATGTTGTACTTGTAATGTATAAAGTAGCGAAACACATCCCAAAGTATACCTAATGTTTTAGTGTAGAAAGGAAGGAGGCAGAGCCATATTTATTTAGTATCTGATGAGTGACTAGCGAATGTATGTGTCGATGAGCCTTATGGTTACAGATAATGGAGTGACTGCCTCTAAAAGTGTTTGAGTGGTGGGAGAGAACGAATGTTCTTACTAAGTCTTTGCTTGAATCCCTTTTTTCATTAAAAAAAATGTTCACAAACAGCACTGAAGTAAAGGCAGGAAATTAACTCCAAGCAATAAACTCAGGAAATGACAGCCAAGGCAAGATGGAAGGTCTTGGAACAGAGACGCTCCTGATGGTGCAGCTCCTCACTGGGTTCCATTCCACCAGCCTGTAAGGGAGGCATGGTAAGGCACACAGTGACTTCGGGTTTGGAGGAAGCACACAATGGGAGTGAGGTGTCACTCCCAGGGGGAAGACAGCAAAGTGTCTTCTTTTGTGCTTGCTTTACTGGTGATTCCCAGAGCCCCAGAATCTGTAGGAATGGTTGCCACAGTTGGAAGTCACTGAGAATGGTGCTGCATTCAAGAGGTTCAGAGCAGGGCATGAAGGTAGGAGATGCCCTGGAGTCTGTGGAGTAAACCTCACTCCCCAGAGGAAGAAATGAAGTCAAGAATGAAAGCTTTTCTTTTTTTCAACTCTTTGCCTCTACACTCTGGGTCTCCAATTTAACAGAAATGTATGATTTCATGAATAAATTAGTGGAACCTGTGACTTCATTAATAAACTAAAATATCACCTGGTGTCATTAGCCCAAGAGGACTCTTAAGTTTTTTGTGTGTGCTTCATCAGCACAAGTCAGTCCTCAGGTCAAATGTTCCTTGCATGTTTGGACTGAAATATTAAACAGAAATCACAGGACCAGGTATGGGATACCTCCTATATCAGATATGGCCCTCTAGAGGAATAAAACCTATAAAATGAATATATATTAAAAACAGGTTTATTAGATTGACTTAAATGATATGGCATGGATAGTCTAACGATGACTACCTCATACTGGAGAAGTCTAGAATCCAGTAGTTCCTTAATTCTCTAAGCTAGATGTCTCATCAGTCTCAACCTGACACTGAAGGCCTGGAGGATTCCTGGGGAGCTGCTGCTCTTCTGTCTACAGGAAGCCCTAGTGTGCTCCCTCCAAGCCTGAAGTCTTTGCATGAGGCCTTGCAAAGCCTCTCCTACAGGCTGATGGAATGGGACCCAGTGAGGAATAGCACCACCAGGTTTTAGTATCCGTGGAGGAAACAGCAAGATGAACTTGTCAATAAGAGTAAAAGCAAGTAAGCAAAAGACAAAGTTGCTCTTCCCTCTGCATTTTCTCTGGGCTACCACAAGAGGTTTAGTATCTGCAGATACTAACCACATGAGCAGAACACTAAACATAGGGTAGTCAAGCTGGAACTGGGCTAGAAGGCTTCTCCCTGCTGGAAAGTGCTATGCAGGCTACTGAAGAGAAAAGCTACCGATACTCCTAACTAGCTGTGAACACTGAAAGCTACAATACTGATCCTCCAGCCAATATCCCTTCACTGTTGCAATAGCGGCATGTTTGTGATGGGGTAAACAATCACTTTCTGATTGGATCTGACACCAAATCTGTAGTATGGAGGAGGCTGCTTGTTCATCCCAGCCACCCAGAACCAAAATAACCACAAAAAAACTATATTAATTAAAACGCTGCTTGGCTGCATTAGCTCTAGATTCTTATTGGCTAACTCTAATATTAATTTAACCCATTTCTATTAATCTGTATATCTCCATGTGGCAGTAGCTTACTGGCAAAGATTCGGCATATCTGACTCTGGTGGCTCCATGGTGTCTCACTCCAACTCTGCCTTCTTCCTCCTAGCATTCCATTTAGTTTTCTCTGCCTAGCTCTATTCCCCTACAGCTCTGCTATAGGTCATAAGCTCTAGAGGGGACTATGCTGCCATTAATTTGCAAATGGACATACTGTAAAACTGATTTCTAAGTACTTAGGTTTATGCCTGTAGATTAGTGCAGTCCTCAGCCTTCTCCAAAAGTTTCTTACTACAGCAAGCAGTCATCAAAGAAGAGATTCAGCTGCATAGCTATTCAGAATGCTGAGAATAGTGACTATTGTGTGATTATCCCTGAACAGTACATCTAGATAGTCCATAAGGGAACATGGTAGAAGATGAAGAGAAAAAAAAAAGTAAGAACCAAAGGAACTAAGAGGATAGAGAGGTGTTCCTTCCTACATAAATATGACATGTTGCAGACCATTTGTTTACACTATGAAGAAGTGTCTTTGACAAGGTGCCTTCTAATAGATTTAATAAAGAGCTGAATGGCCAATAGCTGGGCAGAAAGAGTTTAGGCAGTTCTTCCAGAGACAGAGAGGACTTTTGGAAGAAGAAAGTTGGAATCATCAGCCAGATGCGAAGGAAGCAGAATGGACAATATGGAGATAAGGTAATGAGCCTCGTGGAAGAGTATAGATTAAAAAATATGGGTTACTTTAAGTTATAAGAGATAGTTAGGAACAAACCTAAGCTAATGTCAGGCTTTCATAATTAATAAGTCTCTGTGTCATTATTGTGAACTGGCAGCCCCAAAAAATTCAATTACAGGCATGTATGTGATATTCATGGATAAACAGCAACAATGTTTACCTATACAAGACTGGATCCACCTACATCTCATAATTGATGACAGAGGGGCACATGATGTCCGATCTCTCCTGAGGGACACTGTCAGTTAATGGTTACTAGGGGATGTAGATGGAAGTTTCTGTCCTACAGCCATTCAGTCCCAAATAAGCACACAGAGGCTTATATTAATTATAAATTGTTTAGCTTCTTAGTTTAGGCTCATTACTAACTAGCTCTTACAACTTAAATTAATCCACAATTCTTATCTATGTTAGCCATGTGGCTTGGTACCTTTTCTCAGTAAGGCATTCTCATCTTGCTTCCTCTCCTTCTGGGTGATGACTGCATCACTGTCTTTCTTCTTCCAAGAATTCTAGCCTGAACACCCCACTTATACTTCCTGCCTGGCTATGGGCCAATCAGTGTTTTTATTAAACTACTACAAGTGACAAATCTTTACAGTGTACAAGAACATTATCCTATAGTAAGGGGAGATAGAGCCACCTTCTTCTCTGGTATAGGCACTGAAAAATTGTCCATGTTCCAATAAATAACCCTACACCCATGATCATGTGGTCAGCTGTAGTTAAGATGCACACACACACACACACACACCATGAAAGTTGAAGGAGGACTTCTTCAAAAGAGGGAGAGAAATAAGAAAGGGTAATGGGAATGTAAACTGTCAAAATGTTGCCAAAGAATGAACATATTGATTAGATAATTAATTTTTGACGCTCCTTGATGAGACTGTGAAGAACTTGTGGACTGACACCTGTCTGTAGGAATATAAAACGGAGCCATTGATCTGGAAAAGTTCAGGAGCTCCTTAACCATAGAATGTAGACTTTCCATGTGCCCAGCCATTCCATGCCTAGGTAGCTGTCCAAAAGAACTGAAAACAGGAGTCAGATAAACAGGCACATTCATGGCCATAATGTTTGCAGTAACACCACTGACAAAAACCAAAAGATGAAAAATAATTCCAACATGCATCCACAAACAACTGTACACAATAATAGTATGTACACAGAAGACTCTATTTGACCTAAAATGGAGCATCCTGGTACATTTATAACACAATGACCTTCAAAAACTTTATGCTCAGTGAAAGAAGGAAGGTACTGATGTGGGATTCCCCTCAGTATGCTGTGAACACCATTAAAAAACTGCATTGGCCTGTTGATAGGGCAGGGTAGAGCTAGGTGGGGAAAACTAAACTGAATGCTGGGAGAAAGGAGGTGGAGTCAAGGGGAAGCCATGGAGCCACCACCAGAGACAGACATGCTGGAACCTTGATGGTAGGACACAAGCCTCATGTTGATATACAAATTAATAGAAATGGGTTAAATTAGGATGTAAGAGCTAGCTAGCAATACACTTAAATGATTGCCCAAGCTGTGATTTAAATAATATAGTTTCTGTGTGATTATTTTGGGAGTCTGGGCAGCAGGGAAAACAAACAAGCAGCTTCCCATTACAAATTGATGTACCAATGTGGGACTGACTAAATCCACTATAAACCAGAGAAAGCTTAACAAGGAATCCTAGACATAAAAGAACAGAGTTAAGCATGTTTTTTTGATAGTGGCATTTTCTCAGGTGGGATCTGTTTGCTAGAAGGAAGCAGAGGCGTGATTCCTTTAAGAGAGGTCTTCCTGATTCAGCAGTAGCAAAAAAAAATACCATGTGGTTTCAAAACGGCAGCTTCCTGTGTAATGCTACCAGCATGAACTCTGACTCTTTCAGGAGACCAATCATTTAAATGGGGTTTGTGAGCAATGTGTTATAAACTGATTAATGGCATGACATAGACCCACTGCATACTTGGAACTAGGGCAGTATGTGTGGTTTGCAGAGTCAGTGAACATGTCTCTGACATGTTGGACTGGGCGGAACCAAAAGGCAAAGCAGCCTTAGAAGTGCTTAGCATTTTAAGAAATGCTCCTGGACAGAAAAGAATTACAGATACACAATAGAACAGATTCAGACATAAAAGAACTCTAAATGAGTCACAGTGTTGGGTAAATGTACATAGGCTTGAGAGAGAGAAGAAAAAAGAGTTTAGAGAGTTATAAAAAGAAATAAATGGTTTAAAATAAACAAAACAAAATCTTTAAAGAGACAGTACAGACATAGATTAAAGGAGTAAAGACAAAATAAATATTAAAAAGTAATAAAGTAAAAACAAGCCACAAAAAGATGTAATATACACAGAGTATCTAGATTATGTATATTATTTTGTTTTTTTAAATTTTTTGACTGTGAAGGAGCTAAGTAATCAACATACATACTTTAAATATATCTTGTCTTCAAAATTTGGGTCTAAGGATATGTTGCTTTGGAAAAGAGGTT
>LOJH01001983.1:1020-25013 GCA_001685095.1 Ellobius talpinus
TTACCTCTATTTTAGTCTTCAAGTCTTGAACTGTTTGCTTCACCTGTTTGATTGATATTTCTTGGTTTTCTTGAGTTTCTTTGAGAGATTTATTAATCCCTTCTAATTTTTGGTTTGTGTTTTCCCCCATTTCCTTAAGGGAGTTTTTCCATTTCCTCTTTAAAGGTATCCATCATCTTTATAAAGTTATATTTAAAATAGTTTTCTTCTGCTTCTTCTGGGTTAGGATGGTCAAGTCTTCCTGATGTATGACCATTGGGTTCTGTTGTTACCATGTTGCTTTTTAGGTTGTTGGATGAATTCTTGCATTGGCACCTACCTATCTCTTTCTTCAATTGGTGCTGGCAGTGTCTTTGCATCTTGGTCCAATCCTTGCAGTGGCTGTCTGTGTCTTGGGAACTGTTCTTGGTCTTTTCTGTACTGTCACTCTCTGTGTCTCAGGGAGCCACTGATGTTTCTTTTGGCCTACTCTTTTGGTCTGCTCTCTTGGTTCACTCTTTGAAGTCACAGCTTGTTCTTCAAAGTTCCTCTCTTGGTCCTCTCTGTGTAGTTGCAGCTTGTGTTTCAGTGTTCCTCAAAGGCTGTGAGGGGCAGGATTTGGAGGGTTTGGGGCCCGAGTGGGACTTGGAGCTTTCAAGGTCCGATGGATGGGATGGGGGTTTTGGAGCAGCCTACCTGCAGGAAATTCTCCTGCTGCCTGACTAGAGAAGCTGAGGCAGGTGGGGGAGGGGCCCAGGGTTTTGCCCCAAAAATGGAAGTATGGAGGGCCTAGAGAGTGGGTTGTCCCTCTGGGTGGCTGGTCACTCATCTCTCGCTTTTCTCTGTGTAGTAGCAGGTTGTGTTTCAGAGTTCCACTGAGGTTGCAGCTCTCAGGTGGATTCTTAACAGGTATCTGACAAGTTCTCTTTCTACCATTGAACTGTGTTTGTAGGGAAGGGTGGTACTGGAGGTTTGGCTTCTCTATCTCAGTTGGTTGTATCCCGACTCCCTCTGCCATCCAGCACTCAAGCCTGGTCTACACTGGATCCACCCATGGCAGTTTTCTCAGATGAGCTTCTTCCTCCATGGACGCTGATGTGCTGCAGCCTCAGCAGGCACCTCACTGCTGATGAACAGAGGAGGTAAAACAGCCTTTCCTCATGGGTCCTTCATCCTTCCTCTCCTGAATCCCAACAGAGAATATCCAGTTCTGGTGGCCTGCTATCTCCAGCTGTGTTTTCCATGCTTGCTTGGCAGTCCTGCCACTACTGTCCTGTTTGGAGGTACCACTCTCTATAAAGAAGGTCTCTTCAGATTAATTCAGCCATGAGGGTGGGAGTGAGGCTCCCAGAAAGTATCCCCTCTATGGAAGGTTTTGCCTGGCAGTGAATCTGCCCTTGCCAGACAGTCCTTCCCACTGTGTCTCCAGCCCTCGGGTACCACACCTTCCCACTGTGGTCCTAGCTTCTGAGAAATGCATTGTAGGACATGGGAACTGATGTGGGAAGTCCTTCTGTATATTTGTTGCCTTTGTTGGTTAATGAATGAAGCTGTTTTGGCCCATGGCTTAGCAGAGTAAAACCAAGCTGGAAGAGATATATAGAGAGTGTAGGCAGAGTCAAAGATACTCTATATAGTTGCCAAAGGAAAAAGACACCAAACAAACCTTACCAGTAGGTCACAGCCTAATGGAGATACAAAGATTAATAGAAATGGGTTAATTTAAGTTATAAGAGCTAGATAGGTAAATGTCTGATCTATTTGGCCAGTGTTGTAATTAATATAGTTTCTGTGTGTGATTATTTGGGTCTTGGCATCTGGGAAATGAATGAGCAGCTCCTTTTACAGGGAACATCTACTTATCACAGCCTTTCTGAACATGTGGCTGGGAAGCCCTGATCTGTCCTTACTGATAGTTACTTTATCACCAATTTCATAACAGCCCAGCCTTCCTGGACAAATGAAGTTCTACGACCTCTGTAATGCATATATTGATATTAATATAGAACATCTTATGAAATCCTAAAATGCAAATAGTGATAAATTTTATTGTTGTTCCTCTGCTCTCTCCTTTGAATCGACGCTGTGCATAGATGCAGGGCTTCTCAGAGCCTTTGTCGGGCTTGCCCTTAGTCCTACCCAGCTTGCCAGACCTGCTTGACTTCAGCTTCCATTTTTTGCCACATTCAGTTAGAAACCACTGAAGAGATGTTTTCCATGATATATACCAAGAAACAGTGAGTGAACACTGCAAAAAAAAACCCCACTTGATTCATGCGAAGATCTCACACTTCCCATGATTCTTTGCTTCTCTCTTCCCCTTCCTACAGACTGAGGCTGAGCTGAACTTTCAATAGAGAACGGTTTCACTTCTGTTCTTCGATGAAGGGACAATATTCCAATACTTAGCAACACCATAGGAACCTGGATCCATCGGAGATGTGGTGAGTGGCTTTTCAGACTGTTCTCATGGCTGTAGGCCCCTGGTGGACACAAGCCTTCTCTCATTTGTGGGCTGTCTAATCTAGGTCCTGTTGGCAGGCTGTTCACAGGTGTACCACCATCCCAAATTAGTTCAATTAAAACAGGGAACAGTGGGGAGTCTGACCTAAAGCAGTGGTGCCTATAAGGGGACAGGGCTTCCTCTGGGAAACAAGCTCAGTGGGAGGGACAGCGAGTACACTGGAGGTTCCTCTGCTGGTTTGGGGGAGAGAGGTCGCCCTGTGAAAAGTGGAAACAGGTCCCTATAGCTAGCAAGACAGTAGAAAGGACCTCATCTCTGCAACCATCAGGAATGGATTTTGTCACATTTAAGCTCTGGATGAAAGCACAACCTGGAGAACACTTGACTTTGAGAGAACTTGGGCCTCCTGGACCACCACAAGCTTGAACCCCTGCCCCACAGAGCGTGAGCTGATGAGCGGATGTGGCTTCAGGCAGCCAAGTGTGCGGTAATAGTCACACCGCAAATGAAAATCTGTAAATGATGCTGAGGCTGGGAGAAGTAAAGTGGTGGTTCTCCTGAGTGCTCAGCAACTGCGTGGGCACTGTGCCAGAACTCAGGTGCAGGGCATTCATGTCCACACTGGGGAGCCTTTCAAAGGGTTGTTTTGAAAGAATGCAGGGCTTTCTGTCCGTTTATTAGGATAGTCTTTCTGCACACCCCCCGAGGCATTGAATGGGTGGGCTGTGGGAGGCAAGAGCAGAACAGCCTTCCAACTGCAGGGTTTTTGTTCTCTGTTCCTCAGAGGACTATGTGCTGTCCTTGGTGCTGAATCAGTGCAGCGGGCTGCCCTTTGTCCAGGATCCCGAAACTTCAAATCCAAAGCTGGGCTCCCAGCAGGAGGCGCCCATGTGCGTTCCAAGGCCTGTGGCTCAAAACCAGAGAAGTGGTGTCTCTGTTCTCATTCCCAGATGCCCGGCTCCATCTGTCTGTCCTTCCAAACTTGGCATCTGGTGAGAGATTCAGAGAGAAAACGGGCTTTGGAAATGAAATCACTGTCAATATTTCATTACCTTCTGCTGCTCCAGTACACAGGCCCACCCCCTGAGCATAGGTACCAAAGTTTACTCCTCCCAATCCATCTTTCAAAATCTTGCTATTGGCTTCTAGATCTTCCTGTCAGTAACTGGCGGGTCTGTCATCGATTCAGAAAGCCACATGATGGGATTTGGGGCATCCAGGCCATTAACTTGCTGTGCTGGACTGACAGTCCTCCAGGAATGGGAACCCAGACCACTGTGGTGAAAACTCATCCGAAAGTTTTATAATCATTAGTTACTCCTCTATCTTGTTTTTTTCCAGAGCCTTTAGAAGATGCCAAGGCAGAAAAACCTATGTTTTTACATAGGTACAATTTAACTTATAACTTCTAGAGTATAAAACACAAACCCAAAGTAAGTGACATCATTTGAGACATGGGGGAGGAACCCCACAAATGCAATGTCCTGTCTTTGTAGGAGGTGACATAATGAACCGTGTATGTAAGGACAAAATGTATCGTCTATGTGTGGGCCTTGAAACACACAGGCACGTCCCTCAAATGGAAGTGGATGCCCCCCTAAGTGTGTTATCTTATTTCCCTATAAGAATTGTCTCTACTGTTAGAGCACGTGTGTTCATTTCAGTCAGGGGCTCTGGGCTCATCTAGCCAAGTATTATGAAGTTTCTATCAGACTGTAAGTGAATATGCACTCTCCGCGGCCTCTCCCTGTCAGCACGGTCTTCAAGTGGATGTTTGGTAGATGCTGGGTGTGTCTACTCGCGTGAGTGCCAGAGGTTCTAACACCGCATCAATCCCTCATCAGCAGAAGAGAGGGTGACGCTTTAGACACTTGTCTTGTTTAAGGAAGAGTCATTCTTGGACAGGTAAGGCCAAAACTCAGGCTGGTGGCTGCAAGGGTCTGTAGAATAGGACTTGGAAGAGCTCATTTTGAAGAAAAGCGCATCCGTTAACTTGCTAATGTGTTCACCGATTCACCTGACTTGCTTTACACAGGATTGCACATTGGTGGATCACAAAAATGAGTACTTTATACAACACACAGCCAAATAATGAAAGGAAATGGCAAAGCTTGATCTATTTGATGGTTTTAGTGTTCTCAACCCTAACAGGTGAATTCTCACATATGCGAGGCTGTACATACAGTGCAACTCAACCAGTGCCACATGTGAATTCTAGGATATTAAGGTTCCCAGTGCACAAAGGGAAGGGAAGATGAGGCAGGCAAAGCCACAGCTTTATAAACAGCTGCCCATTGTTCTTAGCATTGACCAAAAGGGGCACCAGACAGAGGCAGGCTTGACTCCTCTATGTTGGGGACAGATGAAGATATCAGTGATGTAGAAGACAGAGCCAGTTTTGTCACTGTTGTTTAGTTTGTTTGGTGTGTGTGTATATGTGTGTGTATGGGTGTGTGTACACGTGTATGTACACCAGTTTTCCCAGGTACCATGCACTTTGTTTGACCTAGAATTCTGTGAATAAAGCTGGAGCTTTATCCAGCCAGCAAGCTCCATTTCGCCATTGCTGGGATTACAGGCACATTGTACCTTGGAGAGCTTTTTACGTGAGTTCTAGGGATCACACTCAGGTCCTTGCAGCTTTGAAGCAAGCACTTTACCCATCTTCCCAGCCCTAAAGCTAGTCTGCCAGCAGCCAGAGAGGAAGCTCCCAAAGCTGCTTCATGAGAAAGCTTCCTTGGGCTGCTCTTTTATCTTCCTCTTCCCACCCTGTCTCCCTTTCATGTGTGTCCTGAGAAGGGACCTCATGGCCCAAAGCCCAAGATGCTGATGCTCTTGGTCTTCTGCATCCAGGGAGACTGTTGCTATGGAATCTCCTCCCTGTTCCCCATGCTGGGGAGCCTGTCCCAGGATGCTCCTGGAAAGACACAAACTTTGGTTCCCTTTAAGAAGACTCGCTGATGATGAACTTCATCTTGAAGGAAAAAGAAAAACTCATGCATAGGGTGATCCTGAGATTTGTAGCAAATGGTATAACAACTTGACTATTATAAATTAGGTAAACTTTAAAACCTCTTTTTAAGTAAAATTATGTTAAAACTTTAAAGCTATATCCATAGACATTCAAATGAAGCAAATATTCTTTTAATAAATAGTTGAAATGTAACATTCTTCTCTGGGTGCCGAGGTCCTCAGGGTTACAGAATAAACTCTGCCAAGTAGAGGATATTTTTAGTTCTCTTTTGATTTTAAAATGACAAAAATTGTTATTATGTTCACAGGTAGATCTTTTTGTTTCCCTAAATGCTAGATATTCTAAAAATACTGTCTTTTATAAGACAGAATGCATAAAATTTTTTGGAATATGATCAAATTTACATGCCAAAAATCATTGACCTTGTCTAAGTCATCCTATTCCACTAAAAAATACAGATGCATCCATTAAAAATATTGAGGGATTCCAAGATACAATTTTAACTCAATCAAAAACTAAGTTTTATGAAGTCATTTTATATAGCCAGAAGGTGCTTCATTTTACTGATCCGGCCCCTTGTATTGAAATAATGAATTTCTCTTCTTTATCTCTTGTGTTTTCAATAATTACCATAATTAGAGTTATTTTTATATTGAAATTAATTTTGAGAATTTATATTCACTATTTGTGTGTGTGTGTGTCCGTGTGTATGTATACCATGACACAAGTGTGGGTCTCAGAAGACAACTTTATTGCTGATTCTCTCTTTTCCCCTTTATTTGTGACCTTGGGGCCAAACTTAGGTAACCAGGCTTTCACATTAAGCACTTTTACCTTCTGAAAAATCATGTTAGTCCTGAAACTCCTTAATAGAAATATTTTTACTGGGAAACACTTAAACTCTAATCTTTAAGCAATTTTGAAACATACAGCAAATTGTTATTAATTACAGACACCTTTCCATGCAATACATCAGATTATTTCTTCTGTCTACCTGGAACTTGGTAACTTTGATTAATAACCTCTTCTCTCCTTGTCTGCCCCCTGTCTCTGTAACTACCACATTGTTAAGTAGCAAGGTGATGAGTATATGCTTAGTAATTCCACAATGTGAATAGCTATCAAAACATCACACAGTGATCCTCTGTACATATTATTACTTGCTAGTCAAAAAATAAAACCTTGGAAAAGATTGGGATGTCACCAGATGGTGGTGGTGACTGCCTTTAATGCCGGCACTTGGGAGACAGAGGCAGGCGGATCTCTGAGTTTGAGACCTGCCTGGTCTACTGAGTGAGTTCTGGGACAGCCAGGGCTACACAGAGAAACCCTGTCTCAAAAAAACCCCCCAAAACATTTGGATGTCATTTAGAAGAGATATAACCAAAAGTTTGATGATGTATTTACTAAACACAAATTTACGATTGAGGTGGAACCTGGGACTGAGTTTCATCTGAGGGTTCCAAAGAAGACAGCTCCAAAAGGAAGAATAGACTCTCTCGGAGAGCAGATATCAGCACTAAGTGTTTCTTAGAAAATTTTGTCCTCTCCTCTCCCCTCCTCTTCCCTCTCCTCCCCTCCCCTTTTCTTTCCTCTCTTTGTCACTCTCCCCTCCCTCCCCCTCCCCTCCCCTCTCCTCCCCTTCTCTCTGTTTCTGTCGGTGTCTTTTCCACACACAATAAAGTTGAAATATTTTTGTGCAACAGAATAGTTGTCTTTTTAAATTCAACTTTATCACAGTTTAATTTACATATCATTAAACTTACTCATTGTAATCACATGACACAATCATTTGGGCAAATTTATTGAGTCATGCCCCATATTGCCACAACTGTTTCTATTTCTTCCACTGCAAAAGGGTCCTGCAACCAACAATCCATTCTTTCTGCCTCTTGCAGGCTGGGTCTCCACTGACTTGCTTTTGGTACTATAGATTTCTCTTTTTTCTTTTATTTGTGAACTTAATTGATGAGTAATATGTCTGGATCACTCTCTCCCTGCAACTCCTCCCATGGCCCACCCCTTGCTCCCAAATTCATGATCTCTTCTTTATTATTGTTACATATATGTGTCTACACATATACACATATAGAAGAAGTACAGATATAGCTATATATGCACATTATATATATATAACCCAAGTTCATCTTGCTTTGCTCATATGTATGTGCATGTGTACAGGGTTGACTGCTTGGGATTGAACAACTTATAGTAGCTCTTCATCTAGGGGTGGAACAATATGGGATCTCCCCTGTCCTTCTTGGAGTGTTAACTGATACTGTCATGATGCTGATCTACTTCAGGCAGCCATACTGTTGACATTTGATTTGTGAATTTCTTTGTCGTGTCTAAGAGACACTTTCGAGCAGCAGGTATTTTGGTCCTCTGGCTTTTAAAATGTTTTCACCTCTTCTACAATTTTCCTTGAGAACCTTAGGTGTAGGGGTGGTCCTGCAGATCTATCAATTGGGGGTGGGCACCCCATAGTCTCACATTCTCTGCATTTTGACCAGTTGTGGATACCTACAACAGATGCCTGCTTCTTGGATGAGGATTGAGCCCTACACTTACCTGTGAGCAGGAGAATAGATAGTTAGAGATCATGCTGATTTAGGAAAATGGCAGAAGTAGGTTCTCCCTTCAGGGCCATGAGATCTCCAGCCACAGGAAGCTGGCTAGGCTTACCGTGTAGGAATTCCACCTAGTAAGTGGGAATTGAGTCCCATTAGACAACTGTTGGTTAACCCCAAGATAAAAAGTGCCACTCTTGCACAACTGTAGTTTTCTTGCCAGTCCAGTCATTGCTGTGCTTCACGGGCTTTGCAGCGGGGTAGGACTATTGATTGCTCTTCTCCTTTGGCGGTTTGCATAGCACCTTTGGATACAATAAGCACCCATGCTCAAAGAGGAAGTTTCCAAATCAGTTCCAGCTCAGATCCTCCAAGTTCTGTGTCTGAAGTGAGTGGTGTCTTCAACAATAGGGTCTTTCCTTTAAGTTCTGGAAAGCAACCAAGGTAAATGGCAACAGGCTATATTGTTGGGGAGATGCTTGCATACCCCCAAATAACACATTGGGGGAAAGTCTCCCATGATTGGCATTGAGTATTTTGTTAGGTTGTGCATGTATTGGGGGAAGCACTATCATTCCATGTGATATAACTCTATTAAAATATATATGTGCATACATATATGTATGTATGGACATGTGAGGTATATGCACATATGTACACACATATATGTATATATACCATATATGTATACATATGTGCATATATATTTTAATAACTAAATTAATAGAGTTGCAACTTTACTGTGTGTAATATTATACATATTATATGTAGAATATATATGCACACACAGTAAGGGTGTAAAATAATGTTTCCTTATGGCCTTTTAAAGTATCCTTAATGCTATTTACCTCTCCTTTCTCTTTCTCCCCACCTGGATGGTAGGAACTATGACAGAGAGTGTGAGAGTTAAAGTTACATTTTAAGTTTTAATTACTACTCCTTAGAGATCCACAGAACAAAAATGTCCCTGATCTGTAAGTCCCTTACCCAAGAACAAACAGTTCCTGAAATATTGGAGGCTATTGTTTATGGGAGATAACAAGCCACATGTTTGCACTCCCCTAAACAAGTTTGTTTGACCCATCTGCACCAAATGTGCTTGGTCACAGGTGGGCAGGAAGTTCACAGATAGGAAATATCAGGATGAAAACTTGTCCCTGATTGGATGCAGGCTGGAGGTATATCCATCTGTATGCTTGGTCCTAATTGGACCTGATGGGAAATATTTAAGCTACAGTAAACTCTGATTCTGCCCCCTCCCTTTTTTGTGTATGTATGTGGGGGGGGGACCAGAGATGGACCTGGCCAGAGCCCATCTACCTGGTCAGTATTTAATTAAAGCTCGCTTAAATTTGTCTTTAAACTGTGGTAGTGGTCTCACTTTTGATCAGTGGGATTAACAAGAGAAGCTGTGGAAGTTAGCTATTGATCATTGGTTTGCACACGTGGCTGTGAAGAGGGTAAGGCTTAGATGGGGCAATGTATATGTCTCATTGCCCTCATTGTAAGTTAGCCTTGCTACCTTCCGTTACATGGACTCATGGTTCTACCATGGTGAGGGCTCTTGAAGACTTTCTACCCATTTCCGTGTAGCCCTGTGTGGATTTCTAGCCAGGCTCACAGGTACTGAAGACCTCATTAGCACACAGTGTTTCTCACTGTGAAAGCAGCTCTCCTTCAGGCAGTCATTAACCATGGCTACCAGAGGCCACCTCTCATGCCAGCTGTCTACTGGTCTCAGAGGGCTCTTGGGCCATTTACCCCCAGCACAATATCTGCTCATTGTTTTGTCTTCCTGCCCTTATGAAGTGGAGGTAGAGCAGGGGCCTGGGCCTGGTACACCCTTTATCCATGGGCTTTGAGCAGCTTCTATTGGCTCAGAGCAAATGTAAATCTGACCTTATCCCTTCCTCTGCAACTGGAAACAATGGCAGAGGTGGAGGCTTTCCATGGCTTTCAGCCTTGCTACAGGGCTTATTACAAAGGCTAAGTTCCTTACCTCATATCATCAAGAAGGCACACAGGAGACACAGCAGACCCTGCACTCTGTACTTGACAGAGACCAGCTTTTCCTTTCCTCCCTGATGTAGGAGTGAAGAAAGCTTCCTGCACTTGAGCCTGTCACAGGCAGAGTTTCATTCCATGGCTGTGATAAAGAAGAAGCATAAAACATTTGCCTCTGACCAGAAGCAACTTAGGGGAGTAAAGTTTTACATGTTTATCCTTCCAGGTCACAGTCCATCACTGAAGGAAGTGAGGGAGGAACTCAAGCAAGAACTTGAGACAGAAACCACGGAGGAGCCCTGCTAGCTGACTGCACAGGGTGGGGATGGGGTTCTGGGAGTGGTGGGAGCAGGGACAGACTGGTGCCAGAAGGAACTCAACTGCCTAAGTTTGCTAAGGATGGCTGGTTTGCTCACACGGTCGGAAGCAGACAAGCCGTAGATGTTGCAATGTATATATTTGCTTGTGGATGTCTCTCTATGCTGACCTTGGCACCAAGCTAGCTAGATTTTTTAAATATCCACCAATAAGTGGATTCAGGGTTTGATCTCTGTCGAATTCTATTCATAATAAGACGGCATGTTACTGACTTGGTCCCACATGGACAGATTTCCAATACAGGCCAAGTGGAAGCATGAAGAGTTCTGATGACATGTGAACTTAGAGAACTTGGTTGCCTAGAACAGTGCCTAGTTCTTGACTGACATGCGGAGTGGAGCTTCTAGGGTAATGGCAACACTGGCTGAACTGTAGTAGAGTCTAGTGAGTCTCCTCCCACAGGTCAGGGAGGAAAGGAAAATCTGGTCCCTGGCAAGCATGGAAAATGTGCAGGGCTACGTGCCTCACCTTCTGTTTTCTTGCGGACACATGGCACTTGTCTGTGTGCAGAACCAAGCTAGAAGACTGAATGATTCAGAAAGCCTCCTTATGATCATGCTCAGCTAGCCCTTTTGGACAGCCCAGGACTTCCTGCCTAGGGATGGTGTGGCCAGTGTGCTGGGTCCTCCTGCTTCAATCAACAGCCAAGACAGTCTCCCACAGCCACACCCACAGGCCAGTTTGGTCTAGGCAGTGCCTTGGTGGATGCTTTCCTCTGAGATGATGCTGTGTCCAGACAACACTGCAGCTGAGGAAGCACAACTCACTGTGTTTGTGTCTCCATTATTTTATTTGTTTTTAAAGATCCAATAAATGAAAGCACTAATCCCATCTATCCCCCCAATAGTAGTCAACCTCTCACCCAGAAGTATGAAGTTTTCAATTCTGAACCTGTTACTGTGTGACCCAAGTTAAGCCTGAGGCTTGGAGGGTTGTTTTAAAGTTTTTATTTATTTAATAATTTATTTTGCTTTTTCTGGCAATCTTCCAAGGGATGAGCTGTCTTTTTGATCTTATAGGGTCCGCACGAAACTCGATGACAATAGTAAATCGGATAGAATGTTAAAAATAACTTAAAAATATTGTGATTAATGTTGCAGTCCACATTCCCTAGACTACCAAAAAGAAAGTGAATGTTGTTATTCATAAATAATCAGAATGATTTATTCATTTTTATGATTAAGCTAGTATTCTGACAGTCAGGAGCCTGCATGGGAGACAGAATGAGAAACATAACCAAATAATTTATCTTCCAAACCAGGGTGAGAGAGCGAGAGGCTATTAATCACTGCGTAGGACAGAAGGTGTGGGGCAAACACAAGCTAACAGAGTGTCCCAGACAGGCCCTGGCTTACCTTATCTCTGGCCATCCCAGCTCCGAGACAGCTCTCCCAGCAAGCAGATTAATTGGCTTCTCTGACAAGCTGCCTTGGGATCTGAGGAGACTGTTTGTGGTGGAGGGGTCTATAGCAAACTGAGGGAGCAACAGGCATGAGAGAAAATCTCAAACAAGGTAGGGTTCCCATGTGTAAGCCCATACAGGCCACAAAGGAGTAGACCGAAGGATGGAGGCTGTGACTCAGAGAACATTGCCTGAGCGGGGCTGGCTCCTCCTGAGACCAAGGCTTTCTGGGAGCTGTGTCTCCCACAGTGGTCTGTGTCCTAAACTTTTCCTATAAGAAACCCAATTCAGTTTAATTTGATTCACCATTAAGCGATCTTATCTCTGAGGAAATCACCCTCTGAAATTGAGATGCTCAGGGGCTAAGACTTCAACATACAGATGTTGGGGAGCACAATATGGCTGTCACTGAAGCTTATTTCACACACCTGTGAATGAAGATAGATATTCGCCAGTCCCATTTCTTCCTTAACTCCACCCACCCACCACCCAACTTGGTCCCTGTCTTCTGTGTAATTTCAGGATTCTGAGCAGCTTCCACTGACAGGGGCAGAGCAGGGAAGCATGGGGCAGCTGAGTACACACCATCAAGAGGATCTGCACCTTGACATGGAGGTCTGTTTTTTTCAGCCCATTCCGTGCCCTCTTACCCTGCAAACAGACCCTAGGCAGAGCTGATGCAAGGGGCTTGGTTTACAGCCATGTTGATATCCCTGCTCTGTGGCCAGTGGAAGTTCTCTGCTAAGGGTAATTCTACCTCTACTGGAGGTTCTGTTTCTACAACTCCTGAAGCTAAAGGACATGCTCCTGGGTACTAGGTGCCCCAGAGTCTCTCCAAGGAGAGGGGAACAGGGTGAAGAACTTGTTGGCTCAAGGCTATATTTATGAACCAGTCACTCTACCTGTGGGACTGTCAGACAGTGAGGGAAAGAGACATACAAGATACTGTCCTGGTCCTACTGGCAATCCCAAGGCCAGAAAAGCCAACCAAAGCACCTTAGGAAAAAGTCAGACAACAAAAGCAGGCAGCAGAAACCTGAACTAAAGCTATACCTCCCCCACTGGGTCCAGTGGCTCCTCCAATACTGAAAGCGTGTGTCATTTGATAGAACCCAGAGGCTCTGCCCAGGGCCATGCTTCTGGGGACCTATTCTTTTCTAAGCAGCCTCTGCCAGGGCTTTCAAATGGAAAAGGCAAATAACCTAATGGAGATATCTCTTCAATTTAGTTGCAAATTGCAAAAGTGGCTGACACTATAACCAACCATGACAAAGTGGTTGATCTGTGCACAAAATCCATCACTCAAGAATGTCTTTAGACTTGCCTCTCATTGCTCCCCTAGCCACAGCAGTCAGCCTGAGCTCGGGGACGGTGGTTGCATTTTTGTCCAGCTGCACACTCAGAGTGAAATTCAGTGGACACACAGTTTCCTTGGTCACCAAGGAAAATCCAGGCTGAACAGTGTGCACCCGGATGTGTTCCCAGTGCGAAGTGGAGGTCTCCATTCTCAGAAGGTGCCTTTGAGAAGAATATAATTTCTGCTTAACACAGTGACAGAATTTAACTTCATAAAACGCCATTTGGTGAACCAGCTAGTTTCTCTAAAAGAGGGAAACTGCCGCAGAGCTCAGGCAAAACATCACGTTCAGACTGCAGTTTGCGAAGTCATGTTCTATATCAGCCACCTCTGTCTGCTATGCCTTCTGCACTTGGGTTGGAGTCTGAAGGGTGGAATTGGAAGTGACAAGCACTTTTCACCTTAAACTGAGGCCTCCTCACATGGACATGATTTGTTCAAGGTAGCTCTGTTGTTTCACCCATAAGGCTTTGAAGTCTTGGAGGACTGATCTGAAGTCGAAACAACCTGTCTGCACATCTGGAAGAATTGCTCACTCTGGCACAGTGCAGACAGGTAAAGACAGACCTATTCTCTGCTGGTGCTATCTCTCAGCAGATGAGCAGATGCAAAGGTCATGACCTCTGTTGCCAATCCCATATGAGGTCCAATCCCAGCCTTATAACTATAATCCCTGCAACACTGGGCAAGGCCTTGTGTTTTTTTTTTTTTTTAATCTTTGATTTCCCTATCAATACAATAATAGTAACTGTCCTTCAAGATACAACACTGATACAATGTGTGGGAGGCATTCAATATGTAGTAACTGCTCGGAGGTGAATAGCAAGGTCAAGCTATCCTTAAAGGCAGAAACTGGAGCTTTGCTCATTTACCTTGTGTCCATGGTCAAGATCTAGTGAATACTGGTTGAGATGCTGAGTAGGTAATCACTGGAGATCAAAGTAAATAGATGTGTGTATGTTCTACTACCTTCCAAGATAATATTAGCATGGAGTAATGAGAAAGACAATCAATGAGAGGAAAGGGAGCGTTCCGTGGAGGTATTCTAGTGAGGAAGCCCTGACATTTGTAAATATACTTAGTTTTAAGATCTACAGAAACACAGACATCCTGAGAGGTCAAGAAAAGAGCAGACCCACTGCTACTATGTAAACTTTGGCACTGGAGTTCTGACCTCAAATTATAGCCCTACAGTGTCATAGTGATGTGACAGTATTAGCCCACCATCTTGGTGTCACATTTCTCCATCTGTGAATGTTTCCCAGGAAGATGAAGATTAAATGGTTATTACACATCAGACACTTTGCTGTTGGTTACTATGGGAAGTCACTGTTGTAACATTTGTCATTTAATTTGGTCATCATCTCAAAGATGTCTATACAATCTGCCTTTGGATGTGGGCCTTAAGCCTAACCTGAAATCAGTCCCTCGGTCTGAGATCACTGTGACAGTGAGAGTCACACCTGGGAGTCACACCTGGGAAGTAGCAAGAGGACAGTGACATAACAGGGTAACTGCAGTGGACTGGGGACTCAGAAGAAGTCAGAGACTTCTCCTGTGCCTGATGTGCACAGGAGAAGAACACCCTGCACTAGTGATGTAAGAGCACATCTGGACACACCAGTGGGGGTAGACTAAGTGAGGAAGGTAAGAGGGAGAGGCTGTTAGTCTGATAACAGTGAATGCTTCAGAGAGTAGAGAATTCGGACCGAATGGGTCCCAGGAGAACTAGGCAGCAAATGGTGGAAGATTTGGACAGAAGGAGTGTTGTGGAGAGCATGGGTTGGTTTCTTCTGTGGACTCAAGTGGACAGGAATATCACTTGAGAATTTCAGGATGTAAACAAAGTCCCAAAATGTTGTGGAGCCTGCTCCAGACCCATGGTGAGCACTGGAACGAAGTAGCTTTCCTGGCTTCCTTGAGACCCCATATCTCTTCTTGCACAAGCTTGTCTGTGGGGCCTGCTCCGCAGGCAGCTCTTGGAGGAATCCAACCAATGGAGTAGTAGATGCAGTGCATTGGGCCTGGAGTGAGGCTCTAGGGATGCCTAGCAGTCATCCCTTAGGTTGGAGTCATCAAGAATAAAGAGAGGAGAGAGGATAGACAATGAGGAATAGATTCAGAAAAGCACCAAGGGGCTGGTCCCTGGGGAAAGGAAAGTCTTAGAGCAGAATAAGGCTGGATGTGGTACTGCCCACTCTCAGCTCCTCTTACAGATTACCAATCTTCCCAGCCGTCCTGCATGCCAGTCATAGTGCCCTAGACATTGAGTTGATTTCCACAGAAACCTTTCTTTCATGAGGCACAGTCAGAAGGGTTCTACAAGCAGCCTAAAAGACAAGTTAGCCATCTTCCCAGGAAGGGTTATGCCAGCCCTTCCCAAACTCTGCATACAAGGAACCTACCTCATTTACCTTGGGCCATCCTTCCTACCCTCACCACTCCTCCTCACTCCAACCTTTCCTACATAAACCCCACTTGCTCACCTATTTTTCTATAATCATTGTCACACACACACACACGCCTAAACAAATAAATGCAATCTACCCAGTCTGTATAATGTTGCTTGTATATATGTTTTCAGGACCGGCCATTTGGTTTTGGATAAACAACTGGTGTACTTTTCCCTGGGGAAGACTTTCCCTTTCTCAGCATTCCTTAGTTGGCTAGAGTTCGTGTAGCATTGAGACCTCATGAGCATCCCCTTCCATGATAGCATGTTTGTTGACATCATCCTTGGTCAATCCTTAATTAGGCAGCCATGTTGGTGAAGCTTAATGGGTATAGCTTCTAACTTTTCCAGGAGACACAATCTCATAGCCAACTTTCACTGGTTTGTTTAATCTGGCTGCCCCTCTTCCTCAATGATCCCCAGGCTTTAGGAACTGGTGTTATGTTGTGGATGGATTAGTTGGAGGTAAGCACCACACAATCCGTGGTTCTCTGAAGTTTGATTGGTTGTAGTTTTCTGTAATGGTTTTTGTCTGCTGCAAAGAGAAGCTTTTTTGTTGAGAGGTGAGCCATTCTGTAATTCATATACATAATCTCTGATTTCTAGATTGTTGGCAGCTGGGTCACTCCGACAGAATAGAACTAAACCCTTGTTCCTGTTTCCTGATTTCTGTGCTGTTAGTTTTTGCCCACAGTGATCAACGAAGTTTAGCTTTGCTGTGGGAAGCAATGCCTCTAGTTCTGGGGACACTTGCTACTAGAATGGGGTGCCCATGATGTGGATCACAAGGTTAGATTTCTGTGTTTCCCTCAAACAAGAAAAGCACCCAAGGGTATGGTATGAGTTACTCCATGGGCTCTGGGCACCTCCATGTTCAAACAGAGACCTACAGGGTGTGGGGCTCACATGCCATCCTGGTCAGGATGGAGGAGTGGACTTGCTAAGTCAGATGCCCTCTGTCTACTAGTCAGCCGAGTCCCAGCTCAGTGGCAGTCACTAATCTCTGGTACCAAAGTTGTCACCCTAGACAAGAGAGGTTGGAGCTCCCTTGACAGTCTATTGGTGACTGACTGGGCCCCTGAAGGAAGTGGACTATATGGCAGATAGTCTTTTCAGAGCTTCAGGAAAAAAAATTACAGTGTCTGACCCTATTTTCAGCTGAGGTCTAACCTGGAGGAAGACCCCTTCCTTTTCCAAAGTTCCTTCTTTGACAGACCCCTGGGAGAGATGTCTGTTGAAGGTGAATTGCTTTCTTAGACACTTTTTCTGGGATGTATCTCCTCGGGACAAAGAGGAAAAAGGAGCTTTCTAGACAGGTTTTGGCTCTGGGGCACATTCCCCTGTGACAGTGGGAAGGAATCTGGTGTAAAGCCTTCAGGCTACTGTGGGAAGAAGGCTCCAGGGTTAATCTGAGAGGTCAGCCCTCCCTCTTCTGGAAAAGAGCCAGTCCCCAGAGTATTCTTTATAATAGATACCTGTCCCCACTCTCCGGTCATAGTTAGCATGACATCATCTTGAAATATCCTGGAGTTATATGAAGGGAAATTTCCTTGAGGAATTATCTAGATTGGCCTGTGGGAATTACCAAGACACGGGTCATTGTCTTGACTGATGCTTGATATAGGAAGACCCAACCCACCATGGGCAACTAGTTCCTGGGCTAGTGGTCCTGGGCTGAATCAGAGAGCTAAGCAAGCATAAGCCAGAGAGTGAGACAGCAAGCAGCAACCCTCCATGGTTTCTTCTTCAGGTTCCTGTCCTGACTTCCCTCAGTGTTGGATTGCAACCTGGAAGTGTCAGCCAAATAAGCTCTTTCCTCCCCAGGTTGTTTTTGTTCAAAGTGTTTTCTCATAGCAGCAGAAAGGGAGTTGGAATACTCTTAGTGGAAGATGTGGCTCAGAACTGAGCTGGTAGGGGCTCAGAGCTCAAAATTAACAATCTGAGAGATAGTGGCTTTCTGCACACAGTTCACATCTCATCACAACAAGCAAAGACAAAAGCCTAGGAGAGTACCTAGGTCCTGAGCCGAGAAGGAAGAATCCCTAGTTGAGAGTACAAGCCATCCTGTAACTGCAGGGGCTTTCTGTGGGGCCTGGATGGTGTTTATCACAGAAGGTGACAGGTGGGCTGGCCTGGGCCATAGCCTTTGGAAAGGAAACAGAGCTATACAAGGTTGTCAAAAGAGGATGGGCATGACACAGATTCCCAAAAGGACCATGTGAGCATGTTTGACAGAGGTACAGGAGCTCAAGCTATAGATCAGGACACAAAGGCACCAGGTTGGACAGATATCGTGGGATCTGGACCAGGTGAGTGTATGGATTTGGCATGCCCGACTGGCGGAGGTGAGTCTGGGACCAGTGCTGGAGCTGTCCCTGTTCCCATATCTGTTGTATTCTACTGCCCACGACACAGCTTGGTGTCTCTTTTCCAACTTGTTTTGCAAATTGTTGTACTGACCGCCACCTGTGAGCCCATCTGTGCACTGCCGAGAGCAGAAGCCTCTGCCACTACTCCCCTCCACACAGGTGTGTAGGTCCCAGCCTGGCCCAGGGCTGACACCAGAAGACTTTCCGTGGGGGCAGGGCTGCGCAGGCCAGATGGGCACATTCTGGCAGTGGCTGCCATTGTGCTCATCGGCTTGCCTACCTTGCCATGCACAACTATACACAAACACTATAGCACCCTCCGTTAAACATACACAACATGCAGATCAGCTGATAAAGCATTTGTCTTGCAAGCATGGAGATCAGAGTTAAATCATGTAAAAAGCCAGGCATGAGGGCTCACACTTTCTCATTCCAGCACTGGAGAAGCAGAGACAGCCGATCTCTAGAGCTTCCCATCCAGGCAACCTAGCCTGCCAGGAGAGTTCAAGACCAAGTTCAAGAGTCTCAACAAACAGGTGGACGTTACCTAAGAAATGACACCATAGGTTGCCCTGTAATCTCCAGCCCCGCATATACACTCCCCCACACATACACACAAAAGAAATGAGTGTGTGGGTTACACTTTTGAACTGTAAATATGGGTCTATCTCACTGACGCCATTACTTCTTGCATGCACAAAAAGGTCAGAAAAGCAGCTATGTGAGCGTCTGAAACTTGGCCCCCTCAGTCTTAGACTGGTGGAGGTAGGTGCTAGCACAGTTACCCAAGGGTAAGACATAATAGGATTGGCTGAGGAGGACGTGAAGTCTGCATCCTCCAGGAACAACCAGCCTGATAGTGCACAGGGTTTGCCTGAGGACCAGGGGAGGCTTCTGGAGACAGGAGGAGGGGCCTTTGCAAAGTGGGGGAGGAGCCAGAAAAGGTAGCCATTTCCTTCTTTCTCTTGGGTTTGGAATGAGACCTCCTTGGTGATATCCGACAGTATGAGCTGTCTGGCTTTCCCTGTCTGAGATCTTGAAGAGGTAGGTCACGGGAACATTTCTTTTACATGACTGTAAACTCAGGGAACACTACTGCTAAATTTTTACTCTGATGTTTGGTTTGATTGGGGCTCACAGATATGTGCTTTTGTTTTGACTAAAGCACAGAGTGAAGCTGAGGCCATATGCTTGGAGTGAGTAGGTTATGTGCTGAGACTAATACCTCCTCCTCATCACCATTGAATTGTGGGAAGAGCTGGAGAACCTTGCTTGCTGCTCATGTGGGACAGCAAGGGCTGCACACCTGCACACCTGCACACACATCTGGATTCACAGCTGCACTCTGGTGCTTACAATCTATTTGAAAACTCAGGTGACTTTCCTGCCTGTAAAATGGCATTAGTCAATTATGCGAAAGACCTGACAAATTTGCATTGAGATAATGCACACAAAGCTTCTAGTACAACCCCTAGCACTAAGTGCTCCTTTAAATTTTAATGATAGCAGTTTTTATTTCCAAAGCCAGTAATGCCTGGATCCCAAACAGAGTTTTTCTAATGATGAAATTTCATACCTTGTAGGAGAAAAGATATTGTTTTAATACCTTCACTCCCCTCAAAACAAACCCCAAAGCTCACCCATTTTTGACAAGAGTATCCCCTCTGAGCGCATCTAACTGTGACCTTGCTAAAGTACCATGACATTCAGGTCTCAAGAGTTCTTGGAAGATTTTCCCATTAGAAAACACACAGACTTGATGTCCCCATACAAATACACACACTCACACCTGCATACACACAAACATGTGGCCCTCCCATATGAGAGTATACATACATACCTGCATACACATGTACACATACACACAGACACAGACACACAGAGAGACAGACAAACAAACAGGAAAGAGAGACAGAGACACACACACCCAAATGCACAGAGACAGTCAGAAAGAGTGTGTGTGTGAGAGAGAGACAGACAGACCAGACACACACACACACACACACACACACACACACACACAGTAAATACATTTACTGCCAGGCAGGGCTACTTCTGTGAAGACTACTTTGTGTACAAGGCAGGGCTACATGAAGCTAACCTCCCTTCTAGACTCTGATGTGCAGTACAGAAGCTGATTTGCATTTAAGCCTATGCTTGTCATCAATCGAAACCACTCTTGGTGGCATTTTCTTGAGCCTATGCATGTCACCAATCTAAGCCACTCCTGGTGGCATTTCCTCACCTTCCTGGATATCACATTGAGCTCCCTCAGAAAGTGGTGGTGAGGTCCATTGGCAGGTGTCAGGCAGATAAGTTGGGGTGACAGTTGTCACCTAGGGTGGCTGATGCTTTACACAGAACTCACAAGTCTGTACACTGAATGTCAAGGTCCTTTTAGTACAAGCATGAAGTGTAGAGAGGGTACAACTGGATATATCAACCTTCTTGCTTACGAGCATGAACAGCTATGTGAACTGAGGTGGTTAGAGGCTCCCTTCACATGGTGGGGCTGTGTTCTTATCTTATTGTTTAAAGGGAAATGTCATCCTTATATTGGTAAGGGCTTCCTGGAAAAGAACTAGCAGGCTCTCTCTGGCATGTAAGGAGATTTGATGTACAGAACTGGCTCTCACAGTTTAAGGGGCTGAGACATTTCACGTTCTGAGCTGGCAAGCAGGAGACCTATGAGGAAAAATGGTGCAGGTTAACTCAGGTTCAAAAGCCTGAGAACAGTAGACTTGATGGTGCCAGTTCTCATCTGAAAGCCAGCCAGTGCATGACCCCAAGAGGACTGAGCTTCAGGTCAAGCCCTGCAGCAAAAGTACCAAGTCCAGTCCAAGCAGGTTGGGTAGGAGGCCTCATCCCACTCTCAGAGGGCAGGGGTGGCAGCCCTTTGGTTCTGTTCAGATCTGCAGCCGGACAAGGCTCACCTACATCAGGGAGTGCCACTACTTGGCTTAGTCAGTCGACTAAAATTTTAATCTTACTTAACATCATCACAGGCACCCAGAGAAATGCTTGACCGAATAAATAGCTGGGTTTTTGTGGCCTGGTTAAGTCAGCACACAGGTGTTCTCCACCAGCCTTCCTCTCCTCTTTAGCTCCTAGCTACCTATTCTTAGGTCAAGCTTCTCTTTGCTTATGCTCTCTACCCTGTAGCCCGATCTCTACAGCAGTGAGGCAGGGAGCATCATCGGCTCTGTCATGAGGTAGCAGGTAGGTCACTAGGGCTGATTGTCCCCAGAACAATTTTGTGAAGTTAGTTTTCCATAGACAGAGGGTCTTGGAAGAGCCATTGTAGTTAAGGTTTTGCACAAGAAATTCTTTTTTGTTGCTGTTGTTTGAGAGTTACAGACATGCATGTAATGTGTTTTTATTATGTCCACCCCATGCATTTCCTTCTAATTCCTCCCTATAACCCCAGCTTTCTATGCTCTTATGCTTTGAAACTTGAGTCCACTTGGTGATGCCTGTGTGTACATGGGTGTGGGACTGCAGATAGTGGTGTGATATCTTCTAGCAGTGTGCTAGGCAGCAGTGCTGCATAGACAGCTAAAGTTGTCTGAGAGGACGAAATCCCAAATAAGAAAACGCCTCCCTATGATCCAGCTACACAAAAGCGTTTGGGATTTTCTAAATTAGTGATTGATGGGGGAGGATCTAGCATATTTTGGGTGATGCCATCCTTGTGTTGGTGGTCCTGGGTTCTATCAGAAACCAGGCTGAGCAAGCCGTGGGGAACAAGCCAGTTAGCATCACTATGGGGGCCCACAGATGTGAGTCCTGTTTCACCTTGACTAAAGGTCAGAAAGTTTGAGCTTATTTTCACTCTTTCAAGCTTGTTGACAAAAGGCATGCCTATAAACAAGATATCCTGACCTAGGGTGTGCTTACTTGGTGTTTTGGACATTGAGACGGCCCATGGAGGTGGATCCTGTTCCACCTGGACCAAAGGGTGAAGAATTCAAGTCCATTCCTTATATCATATTAATGAAGTCTATTGCCTCCCCCTCCCCTTTTGGAGTGAAGTATATAAGCCTTCCTTTTCAGATTGGGATATATATATATATATATATATATGAAAAACATGGGCAGATTCACTGAGTTTCCCTCCTGGTACTACCCTGTGTCTCTGTGTTTCTTTTGTATCTCTGTCTACTCTGCCTAACTTTTCTAATTCACACCCCTACCCTGGAAAGTATGAACCCATCAAGGCTGGACCCGGACAGATGTCATCCCAATACATGGCTTATGACACAGGCCTCCATGGCCTCTGCATCAGCTCCTGCCTTTGGGTCCCTGTCCTGTTGGGTTCTTGTCATGATTCCCTGCAGTAATGAGCAGCGTTATGGAAATGTAAGCCAAATAAACCCTTTCCTCCCCAGTTTGCTTTTTGGTCATGGTGTTTCATCACAGCAATGGAAACCCCTCACTAAAACAGCAGCTTTTAGTCTCAGTGACACAAGTCCTGATATACCCAACTAAGGGAAGAAAGGCTTAGTCTTGCGATCCTCCAGGTTTCTGTTCATAGTCAGCTGCCCGCATGCCTATGTACTAGCATCATGATAGGAGACGTCTGTGATGGAGAAGGCCACTCACCTCATGACAGCCGAGAAACAGAGAGGTGGCAGGGGCAGAGGAAGGGGAGGGCATCTATTACTCCCTCCAGACGCAACTCTCCAGTGATCTGCTTTCTCCATCTATGCCATAATACCCATTCATGAATTTCCAATGAATTATGAAATTCATAATTTCCAATTATGAATCCATAATTGGATTGAATCCTTGATTAGGCCTTCATGATCTGCTCATTTTCAAAAAGGACCTATAGGTAAGCAACCAAGACCTCAACTCATATATCTTCCAGATGCATTTCAGATTCAGACCACAACTATATATATATATATATATATCATATATATATATATAAAATATAAGGAGCTGCCATATTACCCCTCGCAGCCACCTTGCAAGGGAAGGGCTTCTAAACCCATCCCTCAGAGAGAGCAAGCAACCTGATTTACATGTGACCTACATCCTGGCCTGGCAGAAAGAATGTGCAACCTGGATTCATTACCTTCTGGCACCTTCTAACCTCAGTGGCTGTGGCACCTCTTCCTCCCTGGGAATGCAGACAAAGTGCTCTAGCAATTGCTGGATCCCCTACATGGTAGATCAAGAAAAGGTTGTTAGAACTCATTCCCGCCTCCCATTTTTCCTCCTCAGGTCTCAGTGCTTTTCCTAATAATTCCTGACCCAGGATCACTTCTATGCCATTAATTTCATGCTTTGTACCTTTCTAACCACATAACTGCTATTATTACCCACCTGTGACTCCTAGGAGTAGGGCATTTATCAGAAGTCTCTTTTTGAGTAAATAACCAACTGAGAAATTTATATCTCCCAGGATAGCGGAGAACTGAGAATCATCAATCACGGCTGAATACGTGTGATTTAGGTAATCTCCCAGAGACGGTGCTTGGAGACAGAGAAGGAAAAAGGTTGCAATGCTGGAAACTTTATCATCCATGTCCCTGTGAGCAAATATGATACGGTGGCACGGGGCCAACAGGGCAAGGCTGGGAGCCAGGGTCTTAGGGATGCTGTGGGATGTCAGACTCTCAGCCCCCACTGTCAAAGTCACACAGTCCTTGGTAGAGTGACTGTGTAAATACCCGCCCCTCTGCAGATGGGGTCCTTGACATTGAGGGGGTACAGATGGGAGGCCAGGATTGGGAGCCAGAAAGAAACAGGAGCTTTGGTTTTCCTGGCCAGGCACTCATTCATGGCTTACCTTCTGGGCTCTCCACAAGGCCTCAGCTCCTGATTGGCCCAAGTTACCGTCCTTATCACTGGTCATTGAATTTCTTCCTGATGGCCTTTTGCCTCTCCTGATGTTTCTTTTTTAAAAAAATATTTATATTTATTCTTTGAGAATTTCATATAATCTATTTTGATCATATTCTTTACCTTCTCTTAAATTCTCCCAGATCCTCCCCTACTTCTCTACCTACCCAACTTCTTGTTCTTTTTTCTCTTAA
>LOJH01001983.1:25076-45277 GCA_001685095.1 Ellobius talpinus
CACACACACACACACACACACACACACACACACACACACACACACACACCGACAAACGTGGTGTCTGTTCTATGTTGTTCAACTATGAGCATGGGTCGACAGACCCAGTGCCACTCTATCGAAGAGAACTAATTTTCCCTCTCCCATCAGGTCTCAGTTGGAAATAGTTTCTTAGCTGGTGATAGGACTCTGTATTCACTTCCCCTCCATCCTGGGATTTTGTTTGTTTTGAGTTTGTACAGGCCTTGTCCATGCTGTCACAGCCTCTATGAGTTTATACGGGAATCTGCCCTGTTGCATCTGGGAAACGCTGCTTCCCTGAAGACGTCCACCACTTCTGGTTCTTGCAATTGTTCCTTCTGGATGCTTCTTGGGCTGTGGAGGCAGCCCTTGTGTCCCTGCCGTGCCGTGTGATTTAGGGAAATGATGATCTTACGGGACAGGAACTTCAAGGCGGATGGAAAGGGCAGGCTTCCGCAGCCTGTCCTACGAAAAAAGATGAAGGACAAGGATGGCTAAAGGGCATCTTGAAAAGCTGTGCTGTTGCCTTACAGCACTGCAGAGGTGGAGGGAGGAAGTCTCCCCAGCCAGCAACAAATAAGATGTCTCCGGGTGTGGCGACCTTCCTTCCAGATCACTGAACGTGGAGCTCAAACTCACTCAGGCAGCAAGTGCACCGCTCTCAGCCTGCACCAAAGACAGTGAAGACTTCAAGCAGACAGGGCCAGGCTCTCTTCTGCACTCCGTGCTCTCCCTGCCCTACCTACTCCCCAAATGGGAAGTCAGCACCCAAAGACGTGTTGAAACATTAGCTAGCATTGAAAGTGTAGGATGCGCAAATGAGAGAAAATGTGTCTTAGTCTCCGGAGGCCTACTTAACTCCCCTAATACGGTCTCCGCTTACATGTGTTCCTCTGCAAATACGTTCTCTTTTCTTCCATTGGTATTTTAAAATAAAAATGTAAATTTGGGGGAATTTCATACATGAGTACTTACATCATTTCCACCTTCTTCCCTCCCACCTTCCGACCCCTTCTGTGTGCCCTTAGTTAGTCTCAAATTCACAAACCCTTTTCTCTATTATTGTTACACAAACACACACACACACACACACACACACACACACACACACACCCCATACTGAACCCCATTCATGTTGCCCAGATGTGGATATGTTGAGGGCTGGCCACCTGGAACTGGATAATCTCTCAGGGAGCTCACCTCTGGTGAAAACCAACTCTCCTCTCAGCAGCCATTGACTGTGGCTCTTTACCACCAGGGAAGGAACCACAGGCCAGGTCACATGGCCAAAACACAAACAATGTGAAATGCCAAACCAAAACGCCCTGCCCAAAACTTAGCAGCCCTATAGAAATGTTCTCCGGTGATATTTTGCTACATGAGCCCCAGGACACAGAATTCAAAAGAACAAACATGCATACACATGGAGGCAAAGCATTCATACACATAAAAATAAACTAAAAAATAAATTAACAAACCAAACAAAACAAAAGAACAATCATGGACATGTTTTAAAACAAAGTAAAGCTGTGCTCATCAACAGATAGCTTTGGCATCAATTGGACTCTACTAAAGTGAATCTCTGAATCAGGACTCTTCAGAAAGGCCAGTGTTTGGTCTGAAATAAGGAAGAAGGTATTGTACCTATGCGCATGCTCTTCCTTTGGGGGAAACTGTGCCTTCATCTTGTACATTCTTCATTTTCCCTTAAATTAACACTGTGATTTTATGTTAATTCAAAGTGTTATTCTTAAGCAATTAGATAAACAATGCATGAAGAGTTCTTCATCTTATGGGGCTGGAGAGATGCTCAGTGGTTAAGAGCACTGGCTGCTCTTGCAGAGGACCTGGGTTTGGTTTGTAGCATCCATGTGGTGACTCAGAATTATCTTTAATTTTGGTTCCAGGGGACGCCCTGCCCTTTTCTTGTCTCTGGGGACATTTCAGCAAACAGACATAAAAAATATTTTTTTTAAAAAAAGAAGTATTCATTTTATAAAAACTCCAAGTTAACACAAAATCCTCCCTGCCCCAGGCTAGCTCATTCATTCATTCATTCATTGGTTCACTCACTCGACATACTTGTTGCCATGCCATTCCATAGAAGCACAATGATGGAGAGGGGAGTAATGAAAATGAGGGAAGCAAGATCTTGGTCCTCTTGGGAGGAGGGGATTCTGGTGTAGGAGGATCTTCTCTCTATGTGTTGCTTTCATTGGTTGAATAAAGAAAACTGCCTTGGTCTTTTGATAGGGCAGCCCTTAGATGGGCATGGTAGACAGAACAGAATTCTGGGAGGAAGAAGGCAGTGTGGTAGACGCCATGGCTCTCCTCTCTGAGACAGACGCTGGTTAGACTCATGCCGGTAAACCACAGTCAAGTGGCAATACACATTAAATGGCGATGGGTTAAACAAATATGTAAGAATTAGCCAAGAAGAGGCTATATATAACGGGCCAGGCAGTGTTTGAATGAATACAGTTTCCATGTAATTATTTCGGGTGTAAGCTAGCCAGGTGGCCGGGCACCGGGAAAGCAGCCTGCCGCCCTCTTTACTGCAGGATTCTGTCAAGGGATGAAGAAAAAGAAGCTATGCCTAGAAGGGTCTCAAGGCAGAGGTGGAAGTGACAGCCACATTGGATATTACTCCATCTTTGGAGACCCCATGATCTCTGTGCTGATGAGTTCATTTAAGCCAGGCTGCGGGGCATCCAATCAAAGTGTGGCACCAAGGGAGACATCTCCACGGCTCTGTGACTGATCCCGTTGTACTATTTCTGTACTTGGCAGTGTCCTCCGGTGTTCCACAGGCCTTGGTTCAGGGCCTTCGGTGCACCTCATTCCACAAGGGAGGAGGACAAAGGGAATAATCAAACACGCTGGGAAACCCTGCAGCATGAGAAAGAAAAACTGAGCCAAACAACAATGAGTGGAACTAGATAGCAAGGCAAAGTGAGAGGGGGACTTAGCAGAAGCCAAACCAGACAGTCCATGATATATATTATTTCTGAGTTCTAGGGTTCAATTAGAGAACAGAAGTTAGACTTGGGAAGTTCAGATAAGAATGCTTCCAGGGATGTGTTAATAATTCAGTGCTAGGGTTCAAAGCAAAGGCCGAAGGGCCATCCAACACTCAGAGCACAAAGCTAGAAACGGGGGAATCCTGAAGAAAGGGAAAGGGCATGATGTTTAATAAGAACAAGTCACAGAAGGATCAGAGGGGGGTGATAATCAATAAGTAATAAATGATCAATAGCCAAGGAAGTAATAGCAGAGTCTACCCAGACTCAAATGAGATTGGGGTCTTCAGTTTCAATAAGGCACTCAAGGGTAAAGAGGCAACTTAAAAGATATGCAGGGATCTATATTGACGCATACCAGGTGTGCATGCATGCGGAATGATGCAGCGTGTTACTAGGAAAAACACCAACTGGGAAGTCAACAAATAACAAGGCTCTTGCAGGTGCCAGACATCTCATCAGTGAGAAGACAGTGGAAAGGCAGCCCAAGGAACATGCTGGGAAAATTACCTTAACATAGCATCTGTACCCAGGAAATGCTCCTTTGCTCCCAAGAGCAAAATAGAGTCCCTTGCAGTTAAAAGAAACAGGAAAAAAATATTGCCTTTTAAAACCTTCTGGAGGAGGTGCTTGAGTTTATATTCCAACAACACAGACATAAAAGTCATTAAAAGAGTCCAACTAATCCCAAGCTCACAGAAAAAAAAAGCCAAGGTGACAGTTTTGGTGTAGGTGATGAAATTAGATCAGGAAGCCAGTGGCCTCTAGGACAGTGTGTGAAAGACTTGGAAAAGGAACAGTGTCTGGGCAGAAAATAAAAATAAGGGATGCTATGAATAGGATTCATATCATCTCCCACACTCAAAGAGAAGTACATTTGAAATTCCAGGAAAATATTGTACAAAATTTACAAAATTATTATAGTCTAGACATTAAGTAAATTGCAAGTGTCAGCATGGAGACCGTAGTCAAGTATAAGGAGGGGAAACTCATTCACTTGGATCTTAAACACAGTGGTTTAAGTGAAAGAACAGTGGCAAACTAGCTGTAAAGCAAAGGATATGGAGCCTGTAGTCCACGACCCCAGAGAAGTTTAGTAACAAGGAAACCCCTAAGAGAAACATATATAGATCCCCCTGGGAAGGGGAAAGAGACAACATCTTCTGAGAAAATTTGGAGCATGGGGATGGGGAAAGAAGGGGAGGCAGAAGGGGAGGAGGGAGGAGAACTAAAGCGAATGGGATAGTCAAGGTGGGGAAGGACAGAGACGGAGAATGAGGAAAGAGATATCTTGATTGAGGGAGCCATTATGGGGCTAGCAAGAAACCTGACACTAGAGAAATTCCCAGGAATCCACAAGGATGACCCCAGCAATAGCAATCCCCACAAGGATGACTCTAAGCAATAGCAGAGAGGGTGCCTGAATTGTCCTTGCCCTGTAGTCAGATAGATGACTATCTTAAATGTCATCATAGAACATCCAGCAACTGATGGAAGCAAAGGCAGAGAACCACAGCGGAGCACTGGGCTGAGCTCCCAAAGTCCAGTTGGAGAGAGAGAAGAGTGAGAATATGAGCAAAGAGATCAAGACCATGATGGGGACGCCCACTGAAACAGTTTACCTGAGCTAATGGAAGCCGGCCTGACAATGAGGAATTCAGCATAGGACCAAACTAGGCCCTCTGAATGTGGGTGACAATTGTATGACTAGGCACACTGTGGAGCCACTGGCAGTGAGACCAAGATTTATCCCTACTGCTTGTTCTAGATTTTTGGAACCTGTTCTCTCTTGCTCAGCCTAGATATAGTGGGGAGGGCCTTGGTCCTGCCTCAAAGCAATGTACTAGACTGTATTGACTACCCCATGGGAAGCTTTACCCTCTCTGAGGAATGGATGGTGGATGGGATGGGGGGGTAAGGGGCGAAGGATGAGGGGAAGGAGTGGGAAATGGATTTGTCATGTAAAATGAGAAAAGATAGTTTTTTGAAAAATAAAATAAAAAATCTATTAAAATGTATTTAAACAAAAGAAAGAAAGAATGAATGAGCGAAAAGACAGAATCCTGGTTAGCATTGACTGTCCACTTGACACTAGCTATGTTCACCTGAAGAAAGTCTTAACTAAGTAATCGTCTTTATTAGGTTGGTTTCTGGACATGTCTGTGAAAGACTGTCTTAATTGATGTAGAAAGGCCCAGTCCACCCTAGGTAGCACCATCCCTAGGCAAATGGTCCTGGACTGTATAAGAAAGTGAGCTAGCTAGGGAATGAGCCAGCAAGCAGGTTCTTTATGGTTCTTGCTTCAGGTTTCTACCCTGAGTTCCATCAGTGTTGACCTGTGACCTGGAAGGGAAAGCCAAATACAACCTTTCTTCCCAAGTTGCTTATAGTCAGAGTGTTTTTATCACAGCAACAAAAGGAAATTGAAACAGGCAGTAATATTTGTGCTAACATGATTACATTGTCCTCTTTTCAAAATTTCAGATGAAGTTACAACACTGCCTAGAAGCCTTAATTAAGGAAAGTTGAGAATAAATATTATCAGTCGTGATCAAATATAAAGATATGGTACAGAGAACTTGAAAATAAAAACTTCAAATATATTCTTTTAAAGGATGGGTCCAGCAAATGAAAAAGACTGACAAAATGGATAGAAATCCAGAAGGGGCTAATTAGAGGACCTGAAAACCCCAGGATAATTACAGCTTCTTGGACAATGGGAAGTAGTGTCGGTGTGCTGAACCTTTGGCTTTCATAGCAAAGTGGTTGGAAAAATCAATATTGAGGCAGAAAATTATTTAACAACATAAGAATAACCAGCAGAAATATAAAATGCAGGTGGATAAAGTGGCTGTCTCTGGAATGGGGTTCAGAACTGGGTCAGAGGCCTTTGACCACTTACATTACAGTTTTACATTTTGCTCAAGCATTTGATAAAATTACTTATTAAAATTGGTTACTGAATTAAACTTTGAATGTCTTCCCCAGAGATGGCAAGTATAGGAATGGCATAGCAAAATGGGACCCCATCTCCACTAAGCTAGACACACACCACTTCAAAAATTGCAATGGGTCATTCTTTTCTGGAGATTCCTCAATCATCTCCTGTTGGTAGAGGCTGCTAGTTCATTTCCCCACCATCCTGACTCAAAATAGTCACACAGAAATCTGTATTAATTGTAATACTATTTGACCAATAGCATAAATGTATTGCTAGCTGGCTCTTATGTCTTAAATTAGCCCATTTCTATTATTTTAAATTTTACCATGAGGCTTGTGGCATACTGGCAAGGTTCAGACTGACAGCTCGCATCTTTCCCCTCTGGTGGCTACATGGCATCTCCCTGACTCTGCCTACTCTCTGTATATATCTTCTCCAGCCTGGCTATATTCTGTTAAGCCATTGGCCAAAACCAGCTTCTTTATTCATTAACCAATAAAAGCAACACATATACAGAAAGACCTCCCACACCAATCTCCTTTGGTCCCCAAGTGCATTCTGGAACATGCCTTGTAACTGGGTGCAGTGAAACAATCCACTTGGCCTGGAAGGCCATCTTTGTCAATGAACTTTTAAAGTGAATCACCTATTTAGTATCTTGTGCCTATGTGTGGTCGGGGGACATGACTAAAATCAGATGTATTATAGGAAGAGATGTGTGTAGTGAAGAAATGCTTACCTCACCAGAGCCCATCAATCAAAACAGAAACTTGCCCATATCTCACCCTTAGAAACCAGGCCTCTGTCTAGACCCTGAAAAGGAGGTCCTGAGAGGTAGTCCAGCAACCCTGATCAGCTTCATTCCTATCACAGCTGCTCCCTTGTATATGTGTAACCTCTAACATCACTTTCAATAAACTCTGGGGTGCTGTGCTATCTGCATGTACATTCTCAATTCTTTCAATAAGACACTGAGAATGTGGCTATACCTTGTTCTGGCTTGCTTTCTGTTGCTGTGGTAAACACCACGACCAAAATCAACTTGGGGAAGAAAGGTTTTACAGTCCATTTTGAGGGAAATCAGGGCAGGAACTCAAACAGGAGCCTGCAGGTGGGATCTCAAGCAGAGACCACAGAAGAATGCTGCTTACTGGTTTGTGCTTATCTAGCCTTTTTACAAATTCTGACAGCCTGGGGATGGTTCCACCCACAGTGGGCTGGATTCTCATACATCAATCAGCAATTAAGGAAATGCTCACAGAGAGGGCCAATCTGACAGAGGCAACTCCTCTACTGAAGGTCCTCTTCCCAAGTGTGTCAAGGTGATGATCAAATGTACTAGGGCACACCTGGTCCTGACAAGACAACCTGTAACTGATAGGCCACTGTGTGTGGAATAGCAGTGTTACTGTATTATCAGTATGCATAGTATACATAAGTACATACATACATATAGAATATATAATCTACCATGTAACTGCCCTCCTTCTCAAGCTTTATGGAGACATCAGCCTTTGCTTGGATGCCTTTCATTCTAATCCACATATTTAGACTTATTTAATCCACATCTTCAGGTCTTTCTGTCATCGTCATTCCAAGAACTGCTGTGCCTCTTTGGTGTGTAGCAATCCCATCTGAGATTCAAACTTTTCCTCTTGGAGGAAAGCTTGTTAAGGTGCAGAATGGTAAAGGGAGGCAAAACATTCCATTCTGAAGGAAAACTCCTAAAACAGGAAGTAAGCAACTCAAGACTTCAGAAAGTCCCTGAAACTGACCAGATTCATTAGGCTTCAGGCAGCTGAGGGAAAAGGGCATTTATTTTATTTTACAGTTTCAGGTCACAGTCCATCACTGCATGAAAGTCATGGGCTAGTCACATCCACAGTCAAGGGTGGAGAGAATGCACGCACACTTGTTCTCAGCTCACTTTCTGCACTTGTACAACAGGAAGAGGTGCTGCCCACAGCATCTGGGTCTTCCCTCAGCAACTAACATTGACACTCTCCCACAGACCTACCTACAGGTCAACCTGATAGAGACAACCCCTCATTGAGACTCTCTTCGTCATGATTCTAGTTTGTGGCATGTAAATCATGAAAATTAACCATCTCAGTTATGGTTAGTTTAAAGTATTGCTTGTCAGATACTGAGGCCCCATTTTCATATATCATATGATGGTATTAGGATCCCATCTATTAATGCTTGGATGGATTCCATTATCATTTATTAATAAACTTAATATACCCTTGTTGCGAAGGTAGATAAATTATTCTTTGACTCAGTAGAGCACATATGTATTATATGTATTTATATTTTTAAATTACCAAGCTTGCATGATTTGATAAGCCATTTCAAAGAGTTGAAGAGATTATGTCAAGGTTTTAAAGGAGAGATAAACTGCAAATTTATTTCATCTTTATCCCAGGATATCAGATGATTATGAAAAGTTTGAACAGAAAGCAAATGTGATGTGTTCTCATTTCTACATGAAATTTAAAATGGCTAGCCCCACGGAAGCAATGTGGCTGCTGCTGAGGCAGGAGGATTGACTGGTACTGGGTTAAAGGTACAATGTCTTAGCTAATTGAGATGAATAAATTCCGAACAGAAAGCATAGCGCTAACATCTAACAATATTTTATTATCTACTTAAAATTTGACATGGATCTTACATTGTATTCTCATCACAAAATTATAGCATCAGCAGCAACCGCAACAGCAGCAGCAAAGGGAGAGTGAGGAGACTTCAGAAGGTGATGGGTATAACAGTGGCCTTGGTGGTGGTGGTGAGTTTTGTTTATTCCCAAACTCAGACGTTTATACAACATGGATATAGATTCTTAGAGTCAACTGTGTCTCAATCAATGGCTATGCAACTAATTGAGAAAATAACTCTGAGGATGTCTATCAAGATATCATTTTGGTACACAGAAGACTTTTAAACACTATTTATTACCCACTCCCTGGGTAGGGATGCAAAATTAATCATACTCCTGAAAGAACCTGTTTTGTACATTCTCTTTCTATTGGCATTTAAATCAGCTCTTTAGATTTGAACTGACACATCAGCCAAACCTAATTGTCTGTACTTATTAAAATGCAATCCAGTTTTTAATGGGATCCTGACATTTAACAACTTCTTAGCCCATGTCATCATTATTGCAAGGCTTACAAGTTGTCCTTGTGACTAGTTGGATAACTCTCAAGCGAACATGTGCTTAACATAGCTCTACTGCCTGTTTTGGTCCCGTTTAGGCAAAGGAAAGAGACAAGTTAGTTACTTGATCAGCTGCTGTAAGGAAACTAGCTCAGAACCTATGGAACATGATAGTTGGGGATCTGAAATAGAAATCACCAAGCACTATTATTGTGGCTCTCAGGTTTCATAATGTAGGTTTATAAAAATGAATTTCATCATATGGAAAGGGATTGTAGAGAAAATTAGCTAAACACTATGAGAAGTGTACGACACTGTGGAAGTATTTGCTACAGGAGGAAAGCAGTATCCTGAAAGGGAACTGTATGGGAGCTGGGGTCCCTGGGCTCTGAGTTGGTGCCTGTCCTGCGTAGGTATTTTGGTCAACTTGATACAAGCTAGAATTATCTGGGAGGTGGAACCTTGATTGAATAAAGGCTTCCATCAGATTGCATTTGAAAAGTCTGTAGGGCATATTCTTGATTAATGGTTGGTGTGGAAGGGTTCAGCTCATTGTGGGTGGTCCCACTCTTGGGTAGGTGGTCCTGGATTTGTAAGAAACCAAACTGTGCAAACCAGAAGCAGCAAGTTGGTAAGCAGTGCTCCTTCATGGCCCCTGCTTCAGTTCCTGCTTTCAAGTTCCTGTTTGAGTTACTTCCCTGACTTCATGATAGTATATAAACTGTAAGTTGAAACATGCTTCCCACCCCCACTAGCTTTGGCCATGTTGTTTTATCACAGCAATAGTAAACTCAAGACAGTGTCCCTCCTCGCTCCTTCTCTGTGGACCACAGGCCCACAGACCTCTGTGGAGGGTACTAGGAGGCTGAAAAACCATTGAGAAACTCCTGAGAAACCACTCACACTAACAACAGAAAGGAAACTAAGAGGAAGTAGGTGATATTGATGGGAAGAGAATTCAGTCCAAGGATTATGGCTTCCTTCTTGCTCCAGATTCCTGGTCTCTTTGGTGACCCCTACTGACAAGTATTGACAAGAAATTAGTTGAGCAGAGGGAAAACTTCCACAGCCTCTTGCCCAGCACTTAGCAGAGCAGAGTGCACAGTGATGAATCAGGGAGAAGACTCCAGTTACTGGTAGTTGTGGACCTGTGGGAGTTTCCTAGAACCCCACACTAGGACCTGGACCATGCCTGGGAAATTCTCCCAGCCAACTTTTCCCCCAGAAATTGCCATTGACCAGAGGAACTTGTTTTTACCAAGTTTCCAACGTTAGCAGAAGGAGGCAAACCACATCCAATGCCTGGTCACAGATTGCACACATTTGTATCCACACTTCAATGGCTAATGTCATCTACTTGTACCTGGGAGCTGAGACCCTCCATTGAAGAATTGCCTCCATTACCTTGACTTTGTGGGCCTGACTGACTGCCGGACATTTTCTTAATTCACAACTGATGTAGGAGCACTCTTCCCACTAGGTGGTGCTATCTCTAGGCAAGTGGGCCTGAATTGTACAGGAAAAGTAGGTGAATGAGCCAGAGGGGCAGCCAGTGAGCAGTGTTCCACCAAGGTCTCTGCTCCAGTTCTCCCTCAAGTCCCTGCCTTGACTCTTGGCTTCTGGACTGGTTAGTTTTTTCTGTCATCTTGACATAAGTTGGGAACCTCAATTGAGAAATATTTCTATCAGATTGCCTCGTAGACAAGTGTGTGGAGAATTTTCTTGATTGGTGGTTAATGTGGATGGGCCCAGGGACAGAAAGCAAAGGAGGACACCTCTTGCCATATGCAGAAAAACTCTGAAGAGCCACCCCAATTGTAGGGTCTCCCACTAGATCAACTTAAAGCTTTGACACTCACATCTCAGGCTGATTTTGTCCACTTTTGTCCGGCTGCCTGCCACAGGCTGGCTCTGTGGGTGCATTGCCTGTGAAAGTCAGAAGAGGGAATCAGAGCCCCTGAAGGTGGAGTGAGAGGTGGATGTGGGTGCTGTGAACAGAAGTTGGGTCTTCAGCAAGAACCATATATTCTTTTGACCACTAAGCCATCTCTGCAGCCCCTGGATATTATTTTGGTAATTAATATTAGTCTCTTTGATTTCTTATTATGCTAAAACTTTGGATGTTATAAAGTACATGCCAATGGCTCTAACATTTTTGTCACACATTTTTATGATCGATCATGATCAAATGTGCTTTCCTCCCCAAATCAGAGAGTTCATCTCTTAATTTTAATAAAGAAACAAAGTAAATGGCTCTCATGTTTGTGGTACACCATCTGATAGTGTTTTGCTGGAGAGTTGAAGCATTTAGTGTTTAAGATTATGAAAACTGTTTCTTGGTCTCTGTCTTCAGTTTCAGAACGTTGGTGATTCCATAGCATGGAAGAGAAATACTTTCTCTGCTTTCTGACAGAGCATTATTAGGATGAGGTAGCACAGCCTGTGCAGAGTTGGAGCATGCGCAGAGTGTGCCCAAGTGTTTACAGCCTCACTCAGGCTGTCCACCACTCAGCCATGTCTCACACCCTGAAGCATTGCTGGCCCGTGTTTTTACCAACCTTGCCTACTCACCTAAATTTCATATTTTATAGCTGAATTTGTTTAAGGTATTACTTCAGCATTTTTATAAGCACTTAGGATTCTGCCCCTGTACCACACCCCTCCCAGGAACTGAGTGCTCCTGTCCCAGGGGTTTGCTGTGGAAGTGGAATGGACTGAATATTTCGGTCCTAGTTCTGAGTGCTGCTGTCTAGGGGCCTGGCTATGGAAGTGGGATGGACCGAGTGCTCCTTTAAGAGAGACAGGATGTTCTAGCCTCTGGGACTCACTGTGGAAATGGATGGATTGAGTTCTCCTGTCTCTGAACTCAGTGCTCATGTCTCAGGGACTGAGTACCCCTGCCTCAGGGACTTGCTGTAAAATGTTATGGGTTCTGGAAGCTTACATTACTTCATCACGTTTATGGAAATTTTCTCTTCAAGGTTCTTAAAGAACAGGGCTACATCCTCCACTAGTCCGTCTCCATTCTTCCTTCGGTGTGTTCCTTTTGGTGAAGATCTTGTTGAACTGCAAATTCTGGGAAGCCTTTATTAGTTTTACCTGAGAGGTTGCTATGCAGATGATGTGAAATAAACAAGGGATTAAAATTCCTTAACATTAATATTCATCAACCTAGACACCTCCAGCATATCTGCTCTCTCCAGGGCCAAGCAAAGAAAGCTGGGTGGGCACCATGACTGCTGGGCATCCTCAAGTCAGTCATTACTAATCACGTAATTATCGGCCAGGTTTTCCCTAAAGGAAAAAGTGATGTGCTGGAGTGATCAATGTTGGTGGAAATTGAAAACTTGTAGGTGTGGAAATATGCTGATTTTTCCACAGACTCACCTCTGCCTTCTCAAAGCTCCCAGGGATCTGCAGCTGATCACATAATCATCTCCTGTCTTGCCTGATTCATTATTTATCGGGTGTCTGTGTGTTTTAAGCATTAACTAGATTTTATACTCCTTCAGGGAAGGCTCAGTCTTGCCTCTCACCTCCCTTTACCCTTGTCTAAATATCCCAAAGCAGTAAGTTCAGCTCTGCAGGGCTGCAGGATTCTGGCCAATTAATCTAAAGCATGTAGCAGTCAGCTTCATCTGCCAAGTGGTAACCCCAAACCTTCCTTTGAATTCCAACAATTGGTTTAGCTTCCACTACACTGGGCTGGTGCCTTGGATTGTACTGTGTTGAGCATCATTTGATCCCATCTGGGCTTTCTTGTGTCTCTGTGATCACCTTAGTTGTTCTGCGGGGATGACATGTCCAGGGACTGGTTGCATTCTATGGAGGGCACCAAGAAACAGAAGGGACTCATAAGAGGCAGCAGAGGTTGTGGCTCAGCATTAGAGGCACTCCGTTTTGATGTACTGATTTAAAAAATCACATATATTATGGTATAATAATATAAAATATATAGTGTAATAATCTAAAATGTACTTCATTCCCCTGGCTTTCTTTGATGTGGTAATTGTTGATAGAAAAAATAAATAGAAAAAAAAAGAAACAATGTTTGTGACCTGGGGATGTAGCTGATGACATCTTGTTCCATTTCTCTCCATTTTCCAGAAAGGAAGTCTTAGCAATGACTCCATGCTATTTGTTAGAAGGGCTTTCTCACCAGTACAAGGACAGCTGTGGCCTGGGCAGCAATTCCTATGGTCGTGGTGGAGGAGCTGTGAAGCATGCCAGAACCTGCCTTCCCTCTTAAGCAGAGGAGTTTGCCAAGCCACACCCGTGCCTGCCGAGCCACACCCACGGCTGCAAGCTTATCTCCTGTGCTTGTTTCTGGAGGTATGTGACTATGCATGAAACTTCAGGTGTTGTTTTAAACCCTGGTGTTGACAAAGGACTCCACTCCAGCCCCTGAAGATTTTCCTTGAAGGTGTTTCCTCTGGTGAGGGACCATGATACACTAAACAAGGAGAAGGGCTGACAGCGTCTTCTGCACATAAATAGCCGTCTTGACCAAAAGTTTCTTGGTACTTGCATCTGAAGGGATGTTCACAGTGCTTGGATGAGTTGCTTTTAAGTCTTTTGTGTTTTAGGAAAGCTTACCTATTCATATCTGACATTTTCCTGGGCAGTCATACAAGCCTGAGCTTTGAAAACATGAGGTAGATGCACCTCCCCAGATTCACCTCTTTGTATGTCTGTTTAACATTAATCCCATACATGATGTGCATGTGCAGATTTATGTGCACATATGTGCATATATGTGTGGAAACATTGTTAGCTAGATTTATTCAACTTGACACAAACTGTAGTCATCTGGGGAAGAAACGTCAATTTAGCAAGACTGTAGGGAATTTCTTAATTAGTAGTTGATATGGGAGGGGCCAGCCCACTGTGGGTAGGGCTGTTCCTGGGCTGATGGTCCTGGGTTCTGTAAGAAAGCAGGCTGAACAAGCCATGTGGAACAAGCCAGTAAGCAGCACCCTCCATGGCCCCTGCCTCAGCTCCTGCCTCCAGTTTCAGCCCCTTTTTGAGTTTCTGTCTTGAGTTCCTTCAGTGTGGACTACAATGTGGAAATAGAAGTCCAATAAACCCTTTCCTCCCTCAACTTGCTCTTTGGTCATGTTTTGTCGCAGCAATAGAGACCTTAGCTAAGACAGAGGGCAAAAGGCTAACCTTGAGTGTTGTGCCTCAGGATGTCATTATCTTCTTTGGTAAGAAGGGTTTCTCACAGGCCTGGAACTCACTAGACTGGCCGGACATTGAACCTTAGGGATCCCCATGTCTTGGCTTCCCGGATACCAAGATTACAACTCTGGGATCTGGAGTTGGGATTACAACCACGAACCATTACACCTGGCTTTCTTCCCTGGGATCTGGGAGTAAGACTCAGGTCTTCATGTTCGCACAGCCTCCCTTTGCCAGGGGAGTCACCTCCCCAGCTCCCAGACATTCACCTCTGAGTAGAGTTTGTGTAACTAATTCCTATAGGAGACTGGAGGCTTCTCTGCTAGCATCAGTGAGGAAGCTCCCCCAGAAGGAGGGCCACCCGCCCTGAACACAGCTGCCAACCTGTTGAAACTGTGCTGCCTGGGGCTCAGACCTAGCTTCCACATTCAGATTTAATGTCTCCTTCCGTGGAACACGTCTCCGCCTCCCTTCTTGTGGTTTAGATATCAACTCCTCTCTCTTCTCTGAAGCTCCTGCTTCCTGAGCCCTGTAGTTCTGCCCAGGCTCCTTCACTCTCAGCCTCTGACTTCCCCTCATCCTCCCAGGCTCTCATGCCCCCTCTCCTCTCTGCTCCAGCTCAACGTCATACCTGCTACGAAGCCCTTCCCTCACCATGTCCCTCCTCCATATCTTTAAGGCTTTCTAACAGTGGCCTTGAATGATGGACTTTTGGCATTGACTTATATCCTGACTTTAATTATTTAGAGTTGTTACATGCTAATGGTGATAAACCAAGCCAGCTGCAGCAGTGACCTCCTCCTGTCTGCTGTCTAATGTTTTATTCACACGAGACATTTAATTCGCCGATGTTGACTGGCCCATTGATTGATGGTGGGCACTTAGCACTCCTTTCTGTATAGGCTCTTACTGAGAGCACTGTAAGTGCCATGAACAGGTCTGTGCCACCCTCGCCTTTAAACTGGACAGTAGATGTGACAGTCTTCTGGATGCTTCGACTCTGCTGTACCTTGACATGTGCAGTACTTGCCTTGGACATCTTAGAGCGATTTATTATCTGTGAAGTTTCTTCCAATCCATTCCTTTGCACCAGAATGATATATATTTATGAAACATCAATGAAGAAGAATTTCAAACCACGCAAGATTTTTACCCAGTCGGGTAAATTACACATCACTGGGACATGGGTCTTTTTGGATCAGTTATATAATTTTATATAATTTATTTCAACTAGTATTTTTTTAGTATATACTTTGAAGTGAGCTTAAAATATTCTTCTGATAGCCTCATTTAATCAGTTCGTTGCAAGAGAAAAAGTGTTTCTGTGGTCCCAGCTATGTCCCAGATGCTGCTCTGGGAGAAGGGGGCAGAAACGGCGACCCAGGCATGACTCAGCTCTTCAGGTATTACCCTGAGCATGGAAAATTCCGAACTGCCTCTGAGACATACAGTCTATACCGCAGCAGCTTTGTGGAGGGCACACAAGACCTTATGGTAGCAACGGAGGTCTGCAACATAGCCCGTGCGACGGTAGCCATTGTGCCCTCTCTGAGCAACCCAGATTCCATGGCTGGTGCATCTGCCTCTCACACGGACAGGTGCTGAGATAGCATCTGGGGAAAACACATGGAGGGGCCACTTGCCTGGACACAAGGATTCCTATGAGCCTGACACTGGGGAAAATGATTTTAAGTCAAAACATGCTTGTCACTGCATGAAGACAGAGCATTAAAACCCCTACAATATCTGACATCCGATGGCAAGGAATGGGCTGCAGCTGCAACATCTGCTCAGGCCAGGCCCTCTTCAGTCACGTGTGCTTAAGAATCCCAGCAGTGTCTTACCACATGTGACAGGAGGCTGCTGGTCTCCGCTTACCAGCCCACGTGGCATCACCTGGGGTGTAAGTTCTAGAACATTGCAGAAGTATGGTTCATTTAATTTTATTTATTAGTTAGTTGGTGTGTATAGGTATTTTGCCTGCATGCGTACCTATGCACCACATGTGTGTGGTGTCTGCAGAGGCCAGAAGAGGGCATAGAATTCCTTAGAACTGAAGTAACAGAGAGTTGTGAACTGCCATGTGGGTTCTTGGAACCTCAGCAAGAGGAGTAAGTGCTCTGAACATCTGACCCATCTTTCTAGTCCCCAAAACATGGTTTGTAAAGAAGGGGAGCTGTTGAGAACAAAGAGGGTGAGGCAAGAAGGGAGGTGATGGAGTTCTGGTGAGGGTCAGCCCCCTCTTCCCTCCCTCGTCCTTTCTTCATGGACTCTCCGTACTACCTCACTCTCCCGGGGAACCGACCGGCAAAGGCGGCTCTCCTAATTTTCTTTAGGTTGTGATAAAATATCCCAACGAAAGCAGCTTCGACGAAAAGGCTGAATTTGGCTCACAGTTCCAGGCTATAGTCCCTCATTGTGGGGAAGGCAAGGCAGCAGGAACCTGAAGCAGCTAGTCAGGAGCAGAGAAGATCTAAAGCATGCACCCTTATTTGTGGTCAGCTTCTCTCTCCTCCAGAACTTGAGGAATGGTGCCCACACGATGGGCACAATCAAGACAGTCCCCTACACAAGTGCTGATCTAGGCAGTACCCCACTGAGTCTCTTCTGAGGCCGTCCTAAGTTGTGTCAGGTTGTCATTTGAATGAATCATCAGAGTAATCTATTAATACAATGCTCCCTCCAGCTTTTCCCCAGTGCCTCCTTGCCTGGCCTGCTCTGCACATCTACCCAAAAGGTTCTGGTTCTCTAGTCTCCTAATCAACAAGGAGGGATTGCCAGGAGCAGCTCTGTGTTACCCTCCTTTGGCCAACACTAGTTATATATCAGAATAACAGTTCAATACTTGTAAGGCAGGCCTTCTTCGCTTCCACTTGAGGCTACCTTTTCTCTCAATAAATTTTTTACATAACCTCAAGTATATAAACTACTTAAATCCGCACTCATTAATGACCGTAAATTTCTTTTAAAACAATTCATTGGTATGTGCATGATTTTACCACTTAACTACAGAGAAAAGTAAATTTGCCTGCTGTGGTGCTTGAATGAGAAATGTGTCCCATGGGCTCGGGTTTTTCAATGTTTGGTTCCTAGCTGATGACGCATTTTTGGGAGAATTATTTAGGTGTTACAGGCTTGCCAAAGGAAATACGTCACTGGGGGGCGGGCTTTGAGAGTTCACAGCCTTGTTCCACTTCCAGTTCACTCTCTGCTTTGTGTGGGTAGTTGAGAATGTGAACTCTCAACTTCCTGCTCTGGCCACGTACTTCCTTGCCTCCCCTACCTTCACGAATTCTCCCTCTGAAACTGCAAGCTAAAATCAACTTTCTTCTGTAAATTGCTTTTGGCTGTGGTATTTTAGCATAGCCACAGAACAGCAATTCATCTGCATGCTAATGATATGCATGTGTTCATTGGTCTGACACAATATAACCTCAAGATTTACTAGCATGATGTTTACATATTGAAGAATGACGCTAAGAGAAAATACTCCGAGTCTTCATTTTCTGTCATTAGACTGTTAAGTTTCTGTAAGAGCAGCAAACTTTGTCAGGACAGCAAAAACAGTTCAGTTTATATCATGGGATAGTCTTGAATCTGAGCCAAGGGGTTTCAGTGTTTGTGGGCATTGTGTGGTGTGGTGTCCCACATAGTGCAAAGTGCACACTCTGAACACTCAGAGCTCAGTAGTTAGTGCATTGCAATGCAGGTGTGGGCAGCCACAAACGCTGTAGGTTCTTATGAATCTGAATTACTCATCTCCTCATTCAGTCACGCACTTCACGCGAATGGAACCCACATCCTATCTCTCACTCATTAGCATTTCATTGTGAATAGTGAGGACATGAAGGTCACAATAGCTGAGGACAGAGTTCTGAGTGGCAGGCCTTCAAGTTCCTACCAGGAAAGGTATGACTGCCATGGGTCCTCCCTTGGGAGGCCTAGAAAAAAGCTCAGATGGAGCTCTGCTGCCCAAACCACATCTGCCCGGATGTCCCTGGGTGTTCACAATTTGAGTATTTGCTGTGCTGTAAAAATTACTTAATTTTATTAAATAATATATGCAAATAATATAACTATACATAAATAATATAATATTTATATAATATAATAAATCTATTAATTCAATTATCACAACACATGAGGGGGCAGGTTAGAGGGAGAAGAAACCCATGTCTCAGTGGGTTTCATCACAACTGCTGTGATGAAACACCATGACCGAAAGCAACATTGGGAGGAAAGGGTTTATTTGTCTCATATATCTCATATATCATTTCTGCTACCTACTGCCACTGGGGATCTTGCAACGTTTTTAAAAAAAATCATAAAATCTTCCACATGTATGCATGCAAATGCATACATCCACACTCTCATACAAATGTACCCCCACATGCATAGGCCACACATGCAAATAAAATGGAATTATTTTGTCTTTGTAGTAGAAATGCTTCATAATACAAGGAACAGGAGACATTCTTATGAAGCAAATTAGTTGGAGCCATTAAATTCCAGCCTCTGGCTCATTGTCCTGGAGGTTCCCAACAAGGATCAGGTGGCTTCTGGCTTTTAACTTTTGCTAAGGGCATCATGGTGGGATTTTGCAGGGAGACCAGCAGCTTGCCTCAGAAGCCAGCAAACACAAAGGGAAAGAGAAACCCAGGCCTCGCAGTCCCTTTTGAGGCCACACACCAGGAACGTCATGATCTTTCTCTATGCCTTGCCTCTTAAAGACTTTACCATCTCCCATGGACCGTACCTTGACTTGAGGCCTGTAGGGACCATCATACAAATGATAGCATGCTGTGGTTCAGAGTAGAGAGGACTCACATTTCAGTGCTGTAAAGGGTGGTTGGAGTTTGGCTTTTGTGGAAGAACAGATTCAGACACTAGCCAGAATATTTTCTAAAGACTGCATCAGCTGAAATGTTCATGAGGTCCACCTACTCAAGCCCCTCTGTTTTCGTAGATCCCAGATGTCTCTGGTTTGGAACAATGGTTCTAAGTGTCTCCAGTAGTCTCATTGCTAACCGGAAATTATCGTGTCTCCCAGGATAGTGCAATAAAGAAAAAATGGCATTTTATGTTGACATAATTATTGTGGTTTATTTTCAGGATGTGAATTGTAATGATTCAGCTGACTAAATTTAACAATGTAAAATTACATGCAGTCACTTGAGACAGGGGTACAAGTAAGGGCTGTCAGAGAACATGCAAGTTGTACTGCTTTCAAACTTTCTCTAAACTTTGTGTGCTTTTGTTTCATATGGTACTTTAATTTCATGCAGATAATTTTTCATTTCCATAAATTATCTTTTTTAATTGTTTGAGAATTTCACACATCCATACAATGTGTTTTGATCAATCTACTCTCAATTCCATCCCCTTGAATCCCTTCCCTAGCCCTCCAACTTCATGTGCTCTTTTAAAAAAATTCTTTATTTTTTGAAATTTTAATATAGTTGCATAATTTCTCCCTTCTTCATTTTCCTACCTCTAAACCCTCCCCTACTCCCCTCCTTGCTCTGAAATTTATGGCTTCTTTTTTCATTGACATATGGTTACATACCTATACATACATATGTACATACACATATATGAGCTACCTCCTCAGTCATTATAGTGTTACTTGTATACTTTTATGTGTTTTTTCAAGTTCCTTATAGAAAAAACCCAGGGTCATGAATGTGTTTTTATTTTGGAGTTATTAGTCAGTGAAGTCCCATGGACCCCACACAGAGGTCTACATTAATTATAAACTGTTTGGCCTATTAGCTCAGGCTTCTTATTAACTCTCACATCTTAAATTAGGCCATAATTCTTGTAATGGGTGTTCTGTCTCTTTAAGAGACAAGCCACGCCTACTCCCTCCCCCATCCGCTGAG
>LOJH01001984.1:2240-34323 GCA_001685095.1 Ellobius talpinus
CCTTCTCTTCCTCCTCCTCCTTCCTCCTCCTGCTCCTCCTCCTCTTCCTCCTGCTCCTCTTCCTCTTCTTCCTCCTCCTCCTTCCTCCTCCTGCTCCTCCTCCTGCTCCTCTTCCTCTTCCTCCTCCTCCTCTTCCTCCTGCTCTTCTTCCTCTTCTTCCTCCTCCTCTTCCTCCTTCTCCTTTTCTTATCCTCCTCCTTTTGGGGGAGGGCTCTTGAGTAGCCTTGGCTATCCTAGAACTTGTTCTGTAGATCAGGCTGGCCTTGAACTCATAGAGATCCTCTTACCTCTGCCTCCCAAATGCTGGAATTAAAGGTGTGCACCACCACCACCAAGCCCAGGGGAAGCTTCTTAAACTGTGGCCTTGCTGCCTTCATTTAGAGGCTTCCAGCTGGAAATTAACTGCCAATGCAAAGTGGCTTGTTCAGTGCCTGGTGTCTGCCAAGCAAGCTATGGGATAAGGATGCCATCATTATTGTTCCTTTTGAGGTCCCACTGTCAATCAGATTCTATGCCTCTTACCCACAAGAAAAGCCAGCCTTGATTCTATATGATTCTCAGTGTATGGTTTGTCTTCGCGTGTTTCAGCCAGGCTCCTGAAGTGGCCTGCCCAGTGCTCAGTGTTCTATAGCTGGGGCCTGCCAGGTGCTCAGTGGAGGAGCAGGGATGAAGGCACAGGCCTTCTATAGCTGGGGCCTGCCCTGTTGCCAGAGTTGAAGTCTATGCACCTGAAGGAAGACATGTGTGATTGGTTGGTCTTACCCTCACCCTGGTGGCCCCACCCCCGAGAAACTGGAGCTAGCTGAGGCCTTCTAAGGGTCAGGAGTCCTGAGACCTCTCTTCCCAGAGCTACACGGCTGTCTGACTTTCTGAGTTTCTTGCTGGTTGCACAGTGTCCTTGCCTTGTCCACACAATAATAAAGGAAAGGAAAGCACTTTGAAACCCACACATTACTCTGTGAGCCCAGTGGCTGATGGGAAAGGATGGCAGCAGGCACGAGCCACCAGGGAGAAGCTCCTGAAACCACATGGCCACCCAGTACCTGCTCTGGTGCCCTTCTCCACCCAGCTTGGCGGGGACCTGAGCCTACCCTACGTTTGCCAGGTTTGCCAGGTCCCTCCTCTATAGCCTGTCCTCTGCCTTCTTGGACGTCAGCTTCCTCAGACCATGGCTGATGTGGGTACTGATGACTCAGGGAGGTGGCCAGAAATCACTGCTTTGCCAGTCTTGGCAAGATGGGGTCAGCCACATTAGAGACCACTGGAGTAGCTGAAGTGACCTAAGACCTGCTTCTTTCCCTGGACAGCCGGAGAAGCTGGGTGACATCTGTACCTCCTTGCGCTACGTGCCCACTGCCGGGAAACTCACAGTCTGTATCCTGGAGGCCAAGAACCTCAAGAAGATGGATGTGGGGGGCCTTTCAGGTACTGCAGAACCCCTGGGTGCCAGTGGGTGGCACCAGTGAGCCAGTCACTGCTCTGAGTCCCTGGAGCTGACAGTAGGAAGTGGCTTGGCTTGTTGTGGGGCACAGCTTCCCCGGTCTTACCTTTCTTCCAGGCTGCCTGTCCATATGAGTCCCTTCCCATTACCCTCTGTCTATGCCCAGTGGGCCATGGAGAAGACAGAGGAATTTTTGTTTGACATAGGACTTTAGAAGGAAGCATTGGAAGTGGCAGGGCTTAGCCCAAAGTTTGCCTTTCTGCCATACCACCAGAGGAGGGGATATTTTTCCAGGAGAGGTTGTAGGCTCTGCCAGCTCCGTTCTGGAAGGGGATGCTCTGACAGTAAAGAGGGCTAGCCTGTGCCACAGGATGCGGATGGGTAAAGCCTCTACAGAGCCCCCTCAGACCATGAGCCCTGTGGCTGGGCTTTAGCTCCATCACTGACCCAGGATGTGACCTTGGGCTGGTCCTTTCCCTTCTGTGTCTGGATGGAGTGGGGTCGGGACTTGGCAGAAGTCTGCCTTGATTGTAGCACTTCCATGTCTCCTGCCTAGCCCAGGCATCTGGCCAGTTAGTCCCCATGCTTCCTCACAAGGCCTTTCTTAAGCTCAGAAGTTCCCCTGATTCATGTACTAGGAATCCATAAATTAACAGGGATGGTCCTTAATGCCTTTCCCACCCTTGAACGAGATGACTTTTCTGCTTTTGGGACTTCTTGTCCCTTCTCTGGGATTTCCAAGGGGCTGGTACCAGCAGAGTGGAGGCCTGTCCGATCCCGAAGTAGCCTGGGGACACCAGGAAGGTGGCCAGGGCTTAGGAGTCTCTTGGGTTGGGACTCTCTCTGCAGACCCCTATGTGAAAATCCACCTGATGCAGAATGGCAAGAGACTCAAGAAGAAGAAGACGACTGTGAAGAAGAAGACCCTGAACCCCTACTTCAACGAGTCCTTCAGCTTTGAGATCCCCTTTGAGCAGATCCAGGTGCTGAAGCCTAGAGGGGCCCTGAGCTCTGAGCTCCCTGGACAAGCATAGGGAGGTCAAGGGCAGCCATGGGTGGGTGGGCTCAGGTGGGGAAGGTTCTGAGTCGGATAATGCTGAGGTGGGACCCCGGAGGGGACTTTTCTGAACAGCCCCCATTATCTGAGGAGATGGTCATGAATTAACTTTTAAAAGTCATATAACTCCTTAATGTATTTGACAAATGTGTGTGTGTGTGTGTGTGTACTTTGTTTTCTTTGTGTAGCTTTGGAGCCTATCCTGGAACTCACTCTGTAGACCAGGCTTGCCTTGAACTCACTGAGATCCTCCTGCTTCTGCCTCCCAAGTGTGAGGCATGCACCACCACCACCTGGCAACTTTTATTTATTTATTTTTTATTATGTGTCCACTGTCTTCATTAGAGGCCATGCCTGTCCCGTAAGGTCTTACAGTTCTTAGAACGTTGTGTATGCTCAAGTATACCTGCTGGTAGAAATACAGGTTGCCTTAAAAAAGAAAAGCAAAAAGAAAAAGGTTTGCCCTCCATCTCCATGTCCACTGAAACTGAACTGGAGCTGGAAGCCAGAAACCTGGAGGCATTTCCTTCTGTATCACTTGCAGTGTAGACAGAGATGCAGGATATCATGGCTTCCTACTTTTCTGAATTCCTTCCTTCCTTTGCTTCCTCGCAGAAAGTTCAGGTGGTTGTCACTGTGCTAGACTACGACAAATTGGGCAAGAACGAAGCCATCGGCAAGATCTTTGTGGGCAGCAATGCCACAGGCACGGAGCTGCGGCACTGGTCTGACATGCTGGCCAACCCTCGGAGGCCTATCGCCCAGTGGCATTCTCTTAAGCCAGAGGAGGAAGTGGATGCGCTCCTGGGGAAGAACAAGTAGGCCACAGACGCTGGGGCCTCATGCCTCTGAGGGCACTGACAAGATCCAGAGCTATCAATACCTCAGTTATGCGACCTTAGAGATTTCTTCATTTGTTTGCGGTGTGTCCTGTTTTTCCTTCCTTTTACTCTTTTTAAAGACCAACTTCCTTTCGGTGGCTGTGTGAAGGGAGTCCCCTAAGTGGTGAAAGAGAAGCCTGGCTCTGTCTGTTTCCCAGGAGCTGTCCTTGTTGCATGCCTGTCGCGGTTTCCCTCACTCTCACAGCTTCACGCAGGCCTCGTCCCACGCGCGGAGCCTCGACTGGCGGAAAGTTGAAGCAGTTCCTGCTTTTTCTGGGTTTTGGACCAACAAAATGGCAGCGCATTCTGTTTCTCGACTGTCAAGGCAACACAATGTCCAGCGTGTTGTGTGCGTGTGCGTGTGTGTGCGCGCGTGTGTCCATTCCTGCCTGCCTCTGTCTTTGAGTCTTTCTCTTCATTTCTGGAATGAGCCACGGACAATGAAGCCATGTGAAAGGAGAAAGTCTTCAGGGACTCCAGGATGAAGAAAGCCCGCTGCCTCAGTGGGAGCCCGTCAATGTGTGAATCCCTGGTCAGATGCCAGAAACTCTCAGAGTCCTTGGGAATGGCCATTTGGAAGGCAGCACAATGTGGTACTGGATGTGTTTAGAACTAGGACCAAAGCCCTTGATGCCATCACAGACTTCCTCTTGTCAGTCATGGCTTCCCCCAGGAGTGTGGTTTTGGGGACATTCATGGGAACAAACTCTCACCAGATTGACTCAACTCTACCAGAGATTGCCGGCCCCAGGATCGCATTCTTGTTGACAGCATCAAATGATGAAGAGGAGTCCCATTACTGAGAAAGCCTAGAGTTGAGCTCCTGGATCTTTGCCTCCGAAGTGGGAAGTGCAAGCTTCCTCCCTCTGCAGAGCAGAGCGCAAGCAGTGCCACGGTCATTTGCGTTCACGTACCATCTTGCTTTTGCTTCTGTTCCCCTTTTTGTGTAAGTGGAAAAATACTGTCTGAAGACAAACACTGCACAGAGCCAGAGACCTGAGAGAGGAAGGCTTGAGTGTTTAGGTCCCTTGAGGTCCAGGTAAGGAGGAGGTGGCAAGAAGGGGAAGCATGGATGGACAGCGATGATCTCACAACTCTGATTCCTGACTCCCTGGGCCCTCAGGCCTCCATGATGGTAGCCAGAGGGGCCCAGGCAGAGCTGTGGAGAGGCCCTATCCTTCCATTCCCTAGAGGCAGGGAAATGCCAGGAAACAGGGTGTTCATTTCAAATGAGTGCTGGAGGAAACCTGCGAAGGTTTCTACCCCTGTGTTCAGTGTCCCCTTCCCTGTTCCCCACTTGTCCCCAGTATTGATAAAAAGCCATATATATGTTAGTCAGGCTAGCACTGAGTGCCCTTCCAAACTTCAGCCTGGGCAAAGGAGTTAAGCCCCATGTAGCCAGAGGCTACCCCTTTCCCTTGGTCTTGCTTCTCTTCTCTCCTTGAATCTCTCAGGCCCTTGTTTTCTTACCACAGAAAATACACAGCTTCCTGGAAGCCCAAGGGAGGTCACAATTCAACAGCAAATGTGGCAGAACTTCTGCTCTGCCCTCTTGGGTCATTCCCACTTCTTCTAGGTCTGATGGACGGCAGTGTAGAGTTTGGCTTTGAGAACCCAGTATGAAGAAGGCACAGAGTGTCCTTTAATTTTACTGAAAATGGGAGCTGTGTGGGTTTGCTTTTTTTGCTTAAGTAGGGACCAAGTTAACCCCTCTACCAGAAACAGACTGTAAAGTGAGGTTTGACCTGCACATCTTAGAGACGCTTCTGCTACTGGCCCTGGGTACATGGGAAGTTATGTATTTTATACACTCTCTGTATGTGCACGTATGCTAAACACTGAGGAAGGAGGTCTCTGCTGTGATGATGGGCTGTAGACTCCTTGGAACCAGAGGTCATGACAGAAAATTGTAGGACAATAGGGTCCACTCCGAGTCCAGGTGGTTGAAGGGTACCAGGGTCCTGGTATGGACCTCAGAATCCTTTCCATCCTCAGAGCTGTGGAACTTTGGTGCTTTCCCAGGTCCCTTCCTGCACTGGCTCTTCTCATGCACATTCCATAAACCTCATTCACAGACAACNGTCGACCTTACCCTTCCTTCTTCCTATATTCTCCCAGCCCTCTGAACCCACCTTCCAACTCCTCGGCTTCTCTCCTGTGAACCTTGTTAAGGCCTTTCGGAGCCCCTAGTCCTACTGCACTGCTCACAGAGGAGGGAAGGTATGGTTTTAGTGTTCCTTACAGATGGGCTACAGCTCTTTTCTGTGGGCAGCCTGCAAGGGCTGTTGGACTCTGGTCATCAGTTTGGAGGCAGCATCGATGTGGGAAGTGGCTCCTCCCCAGGCCTAGGGCGGGTCCCTCACTAGCCACCCAAGCAGACGGCACCTGTTCAAGTGCAGGAGCTAGGCAGGAACATGTCAATCCTTAAGTCTTCATGCACTGGGGGTTGATGTGAACCAAACCCAGTATAGCATTCCAAACCTTCACTGCCATGGGGGTTTATTTCTGGGGATGTCAGGGTCCTGGGGTATCATCATTAAGTTAAGATAGTCAATGTTTCTGGCTGGTAAGGGATTCTGGGTACTTCTGGGTTGGAAGTTTTTAACCCTAGAAACAAAGACTGAGGTCTGGGGAGTCGGGGGCTCCAAACAGCAGATGCTTGTTATGAGAAGCAAGGGTGAGGCCCAACTGGAGACCCTGGTCGCCTTTCTCCTCAAGAAGCCAACACACAGTTTGTGTCTCTGCAAGAGCGACTTGTGATGATTTTGCTGGCCTAAGATTCAGTGAGGGAGGTGGGTGGTCTCTCTTATAGGCCTCTTCGTAAAAGCAGCTTTATAAACATGCCTCCATGCTACACGTGAGGGTGGGGGTGGGTGATGCTCCCCAAGAGGAAGGAATCCCTTGTCTCTTTAATGTCATATGTCAGTTCTTGACAATCCCGGTCTCTCAACCCTGTCGGAGAGCCTATCTTTGAGGGTGTACACAGTAGCAGTCTCTCCAAGTTAGGGAGACTGGACTCCCTCCCCACCACATCCTCTGCTTGCCCCTGCTCTGTCTCCCGCCCACCGCAGGCTGGTTGGGGTCTTCTCTCAGAGCCATGGGGAGCAGGAGGTGTCCCAGAGCCCCATAATAGCTGCCAAATTCGGCAAATACAAATACCAGGATACTTGGTTAAACTTGAATTTCAGATAAATAATTTTGAAGTGTAAGTATGTCTGATGCAATATTTGGGACATACTGTACTATAAAGTGATTCATTCTTTAATGTGAAATTTAAATTTAATTGGCTAATCCTGTATTTTGTCTGGCAATATACCCTCTGGCTACTTCATCCCTCTTTTCTTCAGTCCCAGGGCCAGAGCTGGTTACCACAGACTTGACTTAACCTGTTTTTCCAACTGCAATATTGAGAAGGGGGCACTGTGACTTGAAGATATATGAATATACTTTATTTTTTAAGCGACAACAAAACTTCTGAAGCCATTGAGTCTCATCTGACCCCTCCACATGCATTTAGTTCTATATTATAAGAGAGGATGCTATCTATAAACATATGAGCAGAATCTTGTTTGACCAAGATGCATGTCTATAACTCTGTAAATAGCCGCATGGCAATGCTGAGCATCCCCTTGATCTCCCAACCCCAAACCCATTTTACAAAACTGGCTGCTCCTTGATTTTATGTTGTGTAAAGTCTTTGTCTCCAGTCCCATCCTACATCCCCTACAGGGAATGTCCGCAATGGGAGACCACATTCTGGCCCCGGTGCCAGTCTTGCCCGGGGAAGATGCTGGAGAACACTAGCCCTGCGGCAGGTCTGCTGCATGTCTGTCTGCAGGGTTAACCCTTGGGGCACAGTGTACTATGTCTAGCCTGTGTCTGGTGTCCCGTTGCCTTTATGTTCCATGTGTGTGGCGTGGTTCCTTTCTTCCCACTGTCTTGAATAAACTGAAAAGCCATAAAGGGGCCTCCTACAGGAGGCTGCCCTTGACTCCTCCCAGGAGCACCCGTCCCTCCAACTGGCTCCCCACAGAACACTTGTGAAGGGCTCACCTGTCCGTTATCCTCTCTTGTTCCCTCAGCCCTGCATCATGAGGACAGTTGGTATTTCAGGGCTTCTGGTGGGGTCCCGGGAGATGGCCCTGGCTGGTTTTCTTGGCTTAGGTCTGATGGTGGGACTTGACTCTATCCTGGGTGTAGGCAGGACAGTGGTGTGCTCTGTGGCTTAGACCCCTCAGAAGTCAGCAGCCCAGCCTGTAATCTGGGTTTCACCGTAGCCTGGGATGAACAAGCCTAGCCCAGCCTTCTTCTTTCTCCCCGAGCTGTCAGGGCCCACAGAGAGCAGTGGAGAAGTGACCCGTGGGGAAAACCAAGGACTGCAGTGGGTTAAACTTTACACCCACACTCCCTCTTTGGTCCGGCAGTGCCACAGAGCAGGGTGTCCCTGAGAGCAAGGTGGCGGGTGTGGTGATAAGGGGCGGCACTAGGCTCTGCCCCTCACATCAGCTCCCAGGGCAGCCTGAGCAGGCATGGCAAGCAGTAACTATATGGGGAGAGAGACCTGGAGCAGCCTGGGCACCCCCAGGACTCCCCAGGAGTGCAGTCATATGTTTCTAATCCAGGGGATCTCAGGCCAAAGCCAGAGGCAACAAGGAGCTCTGCCATTTACAAACCATGATGCTTGAGCTCATGCAAGTCCCAGGGACCTTTGTGCTATTGACATAACGGGGCAACTGGAGCAACCATTTCAGTGTAGACTGGGGTTGGCTGGAGTCCCCCCACTCCCCACTGGGAACAGTGGCAGGAGAGTGTGGCAGTGGGAGCAGTGTGTGGGCCTTAGCTTCACCTCAGCTATTCTCAGCAGCCAGGAGTTTAGATAACTACCCAAAAGCCTGACTATCCTGTTTGACTCCTGGTCAGCTAAGGACTTGATTTGCTTTCTGAAAACCCTGGGCCTGTCCAGAAACTTTCAAAACTGGGGCTGGGGCAGAACCCAAGTGTGCCCACGTCACCCCTGGAATGCACTGGCCCCATCAGGAGCCCTCCTTGTCTTCATGAGGACACGTGTAGCCCTCCTCCCCCCTCTGCTTGGCACTGCTCTCTCCATTCCCTTCTGTGGACTCTGTTCTTGTCTGATCTGTCGGATTGTTATTTTGTAATGAGCTGCGTCTCCTTATTAAAGAAAAGAGCTGAAAGCAACCTGGGGGTGGGGAGCATTTCTCCTTTTTTTAGTGGGGGAGGATAGAGTTGCCCCAGTGGGGCAGCAGGGTTGGGCCGGGAGGTGAGCTGGTTTTGGGGCTCTGGCCTCTAGCCCAGCATGAAGGGGTCACAGCCCATTCTCTTCTGGGTTTAGGGGAAGGGCAGATGGGGTTTCTGGTGGATGGTAGGTACACAGGGCCCACCCTCCTGAGAGGACAAGGGCTGTCCCATACTTGTGAGTTCCCTCTGGGGAACCTGAGCTTAGGGGACAGCCACAGTCTGACGCTGACATCATGGAGGCTGCTGGTCCTGGGGTGTAGATGTTTAAAAGTGGAAACTACAAAGTCTCCAGTCTTGTTCTCTAAAGAAGGCTGTCCGTCTGTGACTGATGAGGCAGGGGTACCAGGACCAGTAAGGCTTCCGAATGCTTATGGACAGAGTAGGGGGCAGTATGGCCAAAACCAAGAAAAGATTAAACTCTTAGTTCTCAGCTCCAGAGGACAGTTCATCAGTCTGTCGCTTGTCTAGGACCATGATGCACTAGGCTTGTGTTTCATGTCAAGTCCAGACGGTCGAGGGGCAGTGAAGGCAGTTGGGCAGAGCGCCTGTTTGAGCTGGCAGGAGCCCAAACCTGGCTGGCTACTTCAGTCCTGGAGGCCACGGGACCCAAGACCGTGGGTGTCTTGCTCTGCTGCAGGCTGGTACCCATGGCCAGTAGACGAAGGGGACTCTACAGACCTTACGCAGCCAGCAGGGGCCCCAGAGAAATGATGTTTGTGGTCTAGGAAGTCCTTGTGTCAATCACGCTTTGCTGCCGCTTCAAACCCCAAGCCCAGGGCTGAACTCTTCAACCATGACGTCATGCCTATTTCCTCTTGCTGCTTGAGCTACAAACAGCTGGGTGACAGCAGGGGAAAAGAATCTTCCCTCCCTCCCAAGGATTTCCACTTGGCAGAAAGCAGACCCAAACCTGGCTGCCCACTCCCCAGCCCTACCAGCAGCCTGTGTAGCAACTCCCTGGGCTAGGCTCCTTTTCTTCAGAGTTTCGACTCAACCTCGAATGACCCCGCAGTTAGTTTCATGTGCATGGGTTGGATGTAAGAAGTCATTTTTGGATGTCCTGAATCAGTGGCCTAAGGAACCCTTACCCAGGTGGAGGACAGTGTGGTGCTGGGAGCCTGCAGAGCCTAGTACCATCAGCAGCTCCCTGGGTCCAGCTTCCCTATGTAGGATGGATGTTAGGGTCTATCAGGTGGGCCACACACCCTGCTTTTCACTTTCAAGGAAACAGCCACCCTTAGGTCCTGGAAACCCTGATTTCTTCTCAGGGTTGCCAGTCAACCCAGGAGATCTGATGATGCTCCCAGAGACCTTCCTGGGGCAGGGCATGTGATGACTTGTGCACTGTGGCTGCCCGTGCAGAGACTTCTAAGTCAGTGGGAACTACTGGGGGCCGCCTGGTGAATGGGAAGCTCTATCACTTCCATGGTACAAAGTTAAAACACAGTTTTATTTGTTCATTTATAAATACTGTTGTGTTTACAGGCATCATACAGATGTGAATATTATTCCCAAACTTTCAAACACAGAACACTTAATACCATATAATAACAACCAGTAAAGCAAATCCATCCATCTCAGGGCTGAAAGGCCACTCAAAGTTGCATAAAAATACATTCGGTTCACAAAGCCAGTCTGGCTTCCCCTCCCTCAGGAGCCTCCTCCAGGTGTCTTTACAGTTGACTGAAGTTAATCTATACAACTCAGCTGAAAAACAGCTCCATTTGGTGCATAAGTGTGGGTGAAGGGTGGAGCGAGGAAACACAAAATGCTAGCGTTCAAGTGGTGATCAAGACCAGGGCGAAGGAAATACAAACGGAGAAAAACGGTGATGCCAAAACCAGACTGCACTGCCTCAGAGTAGGCCACATCTCGCTGCAGAGGGAGCGGTTGTGGCACATTACCCCCCTCTTCAGGGAAATCACGGCTGTGCTTTGAGGTCAGGCCAGGAAGAGGACCTGTCAAGGGCTCAAGGCAGGTAAGGTGAGCATGTTGGATGGATGCTTTCTCCTGGACCCACCTCTGCTGCCTTTACCTGCAGCTACTTTGCACTAGACTCTCCCATCCTAGGATAAGCTGGAATCCGCTTGAGGTTTTAGAAGAGTAGGGTTGAAAACAGCACAGACACAGCACTTGGGAGAGAAACAAGCTGGTGCTGGCCCGAGTGTCCCCTGTTCAGGTCCCGCTCTGACCTCCGCTCTGGGTTCAAGAGCACGTCAGAGGCTCTTAGGACTCCTTGTGGTTCAGCCTTTTCTGGATCTTCTCTCCTGGCTGGCTGAGAGGCTGTCACTTCTATACAAACAGACTAGCTCAGCCTGTGCTGAGGAGACATTTCTGCCTTATGCAGGGACCAGTCACATCCCCAGGAAAAGATGGAATGAATGTCTCAGACACAGCCCTGTGATGAGGAATCATCTAGACCTATAAGCCAAATCTTGTCTCTGAGGGGCCTTGAAAATGGAGTAGGGGCTGGCTATGGATGGTGGAGGAAAATTACATGCCGTTGGTGTTTGAAAATTTTCTAGGACTCTTGGCTGATTAATGGGAAACTTTGTCCCTCAAGCACCATCAAGCCCAAGTGTAGAAGCAAGGCCTGAGGAGTGTGGGGGAAGGCAGGGGAGGGGTATGCTTATTTGGAAGGACCTACGCTACCATCCTGATGACACCTTAAGGGCCACCCAAGTACATTTTTATTGGAAGCATTAGGGGAAAATTTAGAGGCAAAATAACAAAATATCATTTTGGCAGATTACCAAGCTGGGAGACAAGCAGATGCATGGGAGTCCATTGGGAAGCTGGTGCAGGAAGAGAAAAAGAGACAGAGCTACACACTTGGATAAAATTGGTTTCTGAGTTCTCATTTCTAATCAAGAAAACACCAGACCTCTTTTAAAAAGCTCCAGCCTGGCAAGTGTGTGTGTGTGAGAGAGAGAGAATGTGAGTGTGTATTCCCAGAATGCATCACCTGTCGTGTGTGTGTGTGTGAGAGAGAGAGAATGTGTGTATTCCCAGAATGCATCACCTGTCGTGTGTGTGTGTGTGAGAGAGAGAGTGAGAGAATGTGTGTATTCCCAGAATGCATTACCTGTCGTGTGTGTGTGTGTGTGTGTGTGTGTGTGTGGTCTCAGGCTGGAAGAGAGCCTCACATTGCCAAGTCTTCTGAGGTAAGGCCAGAACATGCATCAATGCATGGGCTTTAGAAGTTCCCTCCCCCACCATCACGCGAGCAGGCACCCAGATACTGGGTTGCAATTGTGACCTTCACCACAGCTTGCAAGGAGATGTGGAGACAACTTCCATCTTCCCTCTGGTTTGTTGGGGTCCAATTGTTTTTCCTCGGCCCCCAGAGACCACTTCATTCCTCTGTAGCTGTGACAATGACAGCTCCTGAGCTATAATGAAGTTGATCTATTTTCCAATCTAATCAGAACACAAGCAATCAATAGTTGTCCCTGACAGAGTCCACTGCTCTGAGCAGTGTCAATTCCCATTAGGAAGGCTGATTAAAATCTCCTCTCAGGCTTAGCTGGAACTGAGGAAAGAACTCAATGAGACAGGACGCACTTCCAGATGCAGAAATCAGGCTTCCTTTCTCCCAGTGTCTGCAATCTCCATCCTGTCCCACATTCAAAGACCTTGCCCTCTGCCTTTACCCATCATACCTGCAGGCACCCACCTCCAGGGTTTGTCCTTTTCCTTATATCCAAGCCCTGACTGCACCCTTCTATGCTATGTGGTCTGTGGGGGCTGTGAACTCCTGCAGAAGCAGCAGGGTCTCTTGTGAAAGATCACCTTGAACAGCCCCGAATGCCCCACTTCTGAGAGCTTAGCGCTCAGAGGCAGAGCTCAGCCGAAGCTATGCTCTTCGCTGTGGAACACTTGTTGCTCAAGGCAGAGTTCAACATTAGGAACTAGCTGGTGCCAAACAGAATCTCAAGTTAAGTCTGCTGCTTGGGTACTGAGAAGCAGTGCTGGTCACATCTAGGAGAGGCGGCTGGGTTCCTAGTGACATACTGCTCTATCCACCCCCTACCAGCTACAATCGCCACCTCTTCAGGCTGGGAAGATGTTTACCTAACCACCAGGAAGGAAACAATCACAACACTGTTCAATTGCGTTCAGTGTTAACTTCACTTTCCAGCACGGTGGAGGGGTCAGCCTTGACACCCCAATCTTAAACAGCTTGAGTTTGGGAAGAAAACAAGACTGATCTTGAAAATTTGAAAAGAAGCAGAAATCTAAGAGTCAAAATGTTCTCATCCTTCTAGAAATGAATAAATTACAGAAATTTAAACCCCATGGGGCCTTAAAAATTATCTTGCCCAAGGGTTACAGCTAAATAAGTTGGCTCTGGACTCCGTGTGGCTTAACTGTGAGCACCTTATCCTGCCCTCATTTCCTGGGCCAAGGGAACTATGTTTGAGGGTTTGCAGAATAGAATGAAACTGAGATGTGCGCGGGGCCCACCTCTGAAAGGGTGTGTAACCATGGACTAGAGCCCCGTGGTCCAGAGGGAAGACAGCTGGGCTCCTGCAGCCCAGCCTCACTGTAAGACCGCAGTGGATGCTGTAGTTCACCTGTTGGGGGAAGCTAATCACTAACATCGAGCTGCCCAATTAGGCTTCTGTTTCAAGTCGTACAACAGTCTGAAGCAGCTGACAGATGTCCTCTGCAGTCTTCAGTTCCTCACAAGTGCCAGCACTGTCAATACTTTACACTGGGTGGAGACAGTTGTCTGTGCGAGGAAAGGCCTCTAAGGGGCCAGAAACCAGAGTGCTGGCAAAGGGCATGGCTTGGAGACTTCCTCCTTTCATCTCTGGTCATATACTCTTTTGTACGGCCCACAGGACTAATCCGGTACTTTGCCTCACTGAACAATGCTTGCATCTAGAAGACTGAGGCCTGGGACAGAAGCAGGGAAAGCAGAGGTGAGAACATGGCCACTGCTGGACAGACAAGGAGGTTCTAGGAAGTGAGACCAGCCCAGTTGAGAACTCAGTGTACTGAGTGGGTCCAAGATCGAGCTGTTCTTCTGATTCTTTTGAGGCAACACCCTTAAATGTGCACCACCCACCTTCCCCTAGAGACAGGGATGAAACTGGCAGTCAGAACTTCCAGGTACTGTCAGGAAAGGCTCAGAAGCCCCTGAAGGTCAGACAGGAAAACTCCAGTCCCAGAATCTCTGGACTGGCCCCATCATTACTCCCAAAGCTGTCAGATGAATGAGAACATAGGGTGTGATGCTATAGCGAGAACATTCTTGTACCATCTGAATTTCCCAGGAAGACTGGCTTGTGACAGGGCCGAGTCCTGCATGGCTACCGGCTTGCTCCAGCTGTGAGATGACTCACAAGAAGTCAGCAAGTGAGGCTGGTGGCCACCGGGGAGACCTGCGGTGTGTGACTGGCCGAGAACAGAGGAAAGGAGACCAGCACTGGGAGTCTAGCTGGCTATCAGAAGGCCTGTGTCCTTCATGGGGGCTTTCAGTCAATATCATTTTGAAGAGACCAAATTCACAATGTTTTCTGTCTAATAAAATTAGTGGCCTAAAGGAAGTTCCTGGAATTACCTAGGAACATCTGTACTATGATAAGTTCTTGGCTCCGGAGTCCAGGATTCCTGAGGCTGAAAAGCTTATAAACAACTTGTCCTAAGGAACCTTCCTGGAAGGCCACATACAGCAGCAGGTATTAATGCCAGGGTGTGAATTTTGAGAACCTGCCCCTGGACTTCAAAAGGCCCAAAAGCATAGAACTCTGGAACACCTTTACCTGGTCTATGAATGGAGGAGACTCAAAATGTTTTCCTAACATCCCATTTTCTTTTCCTAAGAACAATGCAGCAATCCCTTCTTTCCCAATGTCCTAGCCATTCTAGGAGAACCAGTTGGCTGACATGTTGTTGGCATTTCCCGCTTCCTATAGCAGAAGACGGGTCCTTCCCACTGTGGTTCAGTCCCTTCTTCTAAAACCTGGGCTCAGTGCTCCATTACAGAGTGGCTCAACAGATTCCTCAGAAGAGTGGGTTGAAATGGCAAAGAGAACCCTGTACGTGCTCAAAGTGTGTCAGAGTGGGCGTGGTCCTCGTCTGCAACAAAGACCCTGAATTACAGCTTGTTTAAGAGCACACGAAGCCTGCAAGGGTCACAGAAAAGGACAGTGGCAGCCTCATGAAAGAGAATGACAGAGGTAGTGTTAGAATGGTCCACATCACTGGCAACACCAAAATAATGAGGCCCTAAAGGACCCATCCTTTAATGTGATCCAAAGGACAAAATGCCTACAGAAATCAAACATTACCCGCATCAGCACTGGCTCATCAATGAGAACTAGCACTTTAACTATGCGCTAGAATTATGGACCACTCTGTAGAGACAGAGACACGATAACCTAAAGGGCTGCCTTTGTCTAGACTTTAGAGGATGGGAGTCAAGATGTGACAGGCATCAAAACCATGTCATCTGAAGAGGGACTGAAGGAACTATGGAAGTAGAGACCACCACCCACCCATATTTAATGAGCTGGGCAGGCGGGGAGCAGCAGACCTCAGCTCCTATTAGTAAAAACTCTGGTTATTAGAGGTGCCCAAGCTTTAAGCACTACATGCATAGCTACCAAAGGCTGACCATAGGGCAAAGCTATGGTAGCAGAGGGGTCCCTATAACATGAGGCAGCTGGGCCAGATGATGTGCAAGCCTTGCCACTCTTAAGAGTCCACGAGTCTTATTATAGACTGGATAGTCTCCTTAAGTCTCTACCCCAGCAGTCACTTCTCCTGTCGGCTTCTAAGAAGGGCAATGCCTCTCCCCTGAATGCGACTACCAGAAGTTCCCATCATCTCACAGTTCAAGCACAGTGTTCCAAGTGTCCTCACATGCTCTCTCCATTTCTCTCTAGCCTGCTTCCACCCGCCTCCCCCACCCTCTCCCTGGACTTGCAACTTCAGTCCTCATTGGAAGGAGCAGGTGCACAAGTGGAAAAGTAAACAAAGCCAAAGGAGCAAGGCAAACACAATATTCAGAATCCAGATTTCCCTCTTCTTGAGAGGGTCTTGCTATGTAGCTGGCTTCAAATTCCTGATCCTCCTGCCTCAACTTCACGAGTGCTGAGACCGTAGGTATATACTGCTATGTCTGACTTGAAGAGCCCAGAAGATCACTCTGTAAGCAGGCAAGCGGGAGATGAGAACAAGAAGCTGACTCCTAAGTCATCCTCTAGCTGTGCAAGGATGGGGTCATGGTACCATGGCAACAGAGTGATGATTTTCCACAGTGGCCCCAACAACTGAGGTCAGGAGCTCTGTTCCAGCTTTTATGCCATCAGGCTGGGAGAAGAAATCATAAAAGGACAGAAAGAAAAGGAGCAAGAGAGTCCAGGAGCATCTAAGCCTTGTGGAAAGGGAGAAATGGGGTTAAGACTAGTCAGGGAAGTTCTGGGTTATTGATAGAAAAGTAAAAACAAGTCAGTCCCTGAGAGGTGAACAACAGAGTCACAACCACCGTGGGCTCTACGCAATAGCTCCAGAAGAAGTCCAGAGAGTAACCCCACATTCTGCCCTTTCTCTTGGCACCCCAGATAGGATCCTGGAGTGGCCACCACAAGACTCACTTATATCAAAGGACAGTGGGTCAGTATAAAGGCTATGGGTCAAAGCCTTACATATCTGTACCAAAACCAATGTGTACAAAGCAGCAGAAAGTTGGGGGTTCACAGCTGAGCTTGGTATACCCCACAAAGCTTTCTCCAGATTGCTTGAAATAGTCACAATCATGCTTCAGTTAAAACTGTCATAAAACTCGGGCTACAAGTGCAGGAGCAATGGGACACTGAGAGTGCAGAGAAAATGTACAGTGCAGAGGTGACTGACGAGGATCACAAGGAGGTGCCCTACTTCAGAAACATTCACTTCTTTTGGCCGGAAACAAGGGGTGGGCAGCAAATGCTGTCTCCTCCTCCCAGATCTGACCTCATCTATTTGGACAGTTTGCTGATGACTCTGATGAGGGCACCATTTTCATCTTTCAGCCTCTGATTGTCGGATTTCAGTTCTGTTAACACCTGCGGTGACAGAGGAAAAGATGTGTTAGAGCCTGGCACAATTGCCACTACCTTCCCAGGCTGAGCCAGCAGGTGAGCAGGGGCCTCCTAGGACAGCTATGTGATAAGCTGTTACTACCCTTTTACTTGGGGATAAAACCCTTTGATCTTTCTATTTACTGGGCTGGACATGCAAGTATTTAGGGAAAATACATCTCCTCATCTTTTGAGCCAGCTTCATATTCCACATAGCCTATAGTTCTATTCTATTGAGCCAGTAGCTATTTGCAATTGTTCCTGCCCTTGAACTCACCTACAGCCTAAAGAAACTGGGGAGACTGCCAAAGTAGCTCAGCAAGGAGTTAGAGGGAGTGTGACCCTTAGGAGTTAAAGGCACTACTGCACACCCCATAAGGAACAAAATGCAAGCTGAGGAACAGAACTTGGCCTTTTTGCCACAAGATGACCAAGTTTGTCCTGATGCCTTTGGTAACTAGAATCCACCCAAATTCTCACTGGTCATACTACACACACCTATTCTCAACATTAACATCCAGGGAACTTAGAGATACGGCCAAGACCCAGGGGGCTTTCCTAACACTCTGGTGGATGGTGTTAGAATAATTCTGGCAAACAGAGGCTTATGGAAAAAGGAATGGAGTGAAGATTCCATCTGTCAGTTCTTCCATCTTGGAACACAACACATATTGTTGCTCAACTCAAGGAATACAGGAAGAGCAAGTTCCATCTTGGACACCCAAGTCTTTATTTTGTGATCAGGCACTTTGACAGATATTTTGTACATCTGAAAAATCTTAATGAGCTACAGTTCATGTGTGGGCCTTGCTGGTAGATTGGGGTTAGAAGGTAAATACATTTCACAATGAAGGCTCCAGAAATCTGTATCCTCATTGTCATGCAGACACCCTTTCTTTCATTGATCAGTCACTTCAACCTTCAGGATCCATACAGTAAGCAAGGCTTTCAGAAAAGGGTGGCCTGGGCTCAGGAATCATGGGCCATGTAGTTCGAGCTCTTGGTATTACTATTAAAGGAGGGAATCTATGATGTACCTGAAGAAATATGATCTTTGTTTCCCCAACCTCACGAGGAAGATGCAGGTTACATTATACAACTGTGAGCAAGTGTATGAACACGTGTGTGCGTATGTGTGTACACATGCCCCCAAGGCCCATGCCCGAGAACAAAGGGAAAACAACATCTACAGTTTTGGGGTGAGGGGTAGAAGGTCTCCTGACACCTCAGGAGCTTGTGCTGCAGCTGTTCTCCTTATCTCTATAAACTAGGGAACATATGTCCATCACTAGTCCAGGCAGCTAGCTAGTTAGGTCCTAGTGATGAAATTATACCCATATGCGCTCAAGTTAAAAGACTATCTCTTCATTACAGGTAGGAATGGAAAACAAAACTCCAAAGCAGTTGTAGCACAGAAACAAATTCAGGAGTGGTCACTCTCAATGATCTATATTACTTTAGCCAACAGGTTCTCAACCTGTGGGTCACAACCCTTTAGGGAGAGTCAAATTACCCTTTCACGGGGTCACATGGGTCACAACCCTTTAGGGAGAGTCAAATTACCCTTTCACGGGGTCACATCAGATATCATGCATATCAGATATTTACATAATAGTAGCAACGTTACAGTTATGAAGTAGCAATGAAATAATTTTATGGTTGGAGTCACCACATGAAGACCTATATTAAAGGATCATAGCATTAGAAAGGCTGAGAACCATTGCTCTAGAGAAACCACTTGACATCTCTCTATTTCTGTTTGTAACTACAAAAGAATAGGAACCTCCCTGCTCCCTCGCAGATGAGCCTCTGAGAGGCAGACAGGAATAAGAGACATGGAAGTACTAGTGTCTGCAATGGGCTTTGCAATGCTGGGGATTCCTGCTACCATTCAGTTTCCCCATGACTCTGGAAGAGTAGGCAAGATCTACACACTTCACCAATAAGAATGTAATCTAAAGAATTATAAAGCAAAGTTTGTCTTTGACCTGCCTTTCCTCCAACTCAGAGCAGCGCTGGCTAGCCTCTTCCGTGCCTCTCAGGATGGAGTGCTCCAAGCTCACACCAGTAAACTCTGCCCAGACTGGTATCTTCCATCTCTTCTCTATTGTTCCAACTGGGGGTTTGTTTGCCTAGTGGGACTTTTCAATTCAAACAATGTTTCTTTTATGTATGGGTGTTTTGCCTGCACATGTGTCTATGCCTAGTGTCTGTGGAGGCCAGAAGAGGGTATTGGATCTTCTGGAACAGGAGTTACATAGGTTGGTTGTAAGACCATGAAGGTGCCAGGAATCAAACTTGGATCCTCTGGATGAAAATCCAGTGCTCTTAACCACTGAGACATCTCTCCAGTCCCCACCCCCCGCCAACCCTATTCCTTAGCAGGATCCCACAGGTGTGAAGAAGCTATATCTATGGCAATGGCTTATGTTAATTGCTTACCAAGTTAGAATTGAGCTGCTTTAAAAAAAGGTACAGTTTGTCAGTGTTTGGTGATTTTTCCCACATTCAGAGCTCAATTCTTTGGGGTGAGATGACAGACAAGTCCACAGCTGCAATATCTCGAGAGGGCACAGTTCCAGTGCTGTGCAGAGACCAAGGAAGCAGGGACGCAGACTCCGTGCTCAAATGAGGGGAATGAAGAGGGCTCAAGACTTAAGTAAAGACGCACATGAAAGTGCTGTCAAGTACGAGGTTTTATGGAGCGTATCTCTAGACTTCAGCTTCTCCATTTCTGAATTTCTAGTCTGCCACTTCAATGCTGATACTTAAGACACAATCAAGTACATTTGTTCTTAACTATTACTTCATATAGCCTGTGATGAGTACTGTGCTAAAGAAAGGGACAGGGTCCTGAGGCTTCAGGGTGTGTCACGCAAGGCTAGCTGTGGGCGGGAGGGTCTCACAATAAGCCTTACCAAGCTGCCTTGCTTGATGTGGGAAGGGAGCCTTCCCTTTCTCTGAAGGTGGAGCTGGCTGGCACTGAGTGCTGGGTTAGGACCTGAAAGGGTGAGAGTGGGGCAAAATCTCTTGATTACACTGCCAGTTTGGCCTAGTTACCCCATCTTTCCTACTGGGAGGTGTCTGGCAGGCTTTGGCTGTCAAGGTGCACACAGTAAGTACTTTAGACTTGCTTACAGGCTACAGTCTTTGCTGTGGCTACCTCATTCCATGACTGTGGCCTAGCAGGTGTCACGTACTGATAATGCAGAAACTAAAATGTATGGTTTACTTCCAATAAATCTTAATTTCTGGACACTGAAATCTGAATTCCACAGGAATTTTATTTGTCAAATACAATTCTCTTGATTTCTTTTCTTTTCAGCTATTGGCATGGTACATGGGCCATAGTTTGCTTCCCTCACTACTGTAGGTCAGGTACCAGGCAATGACATTATTTTGGCAGGTAAATGTTTTTTGGAAACTGATTTTTGTTTTGAGATGGGGTGTCTCTTTGCAGCTCTGGCTGTCCTGGAACTCACTATGTAGACTAGGCCTGCCTCAAACTCATAGAGACATACCTGCCTGCCTCCCAATTTCTCAGATTAAAGGCATGTGCCACCATACCTGGCTGAAACTGGCCTTTTAAATAGGTCAGAGTACTGAAAAGGTAGAATTCTGTCTGTTACTCTCTGATGCAATGCTGTCCTGTGCTCAACGAATTGTTAAGACTGCAAAATATGCAGATGGCTTGTATCGCATTAGGGTGAGTGCAGAGTCTGGAATCTAACATAGTGTCTGAATTTTTGTTCAACCATTTTCCAAGGGACTTTGGGCTTATTTATGATTCTATAACCTGCTTTTTAAATATATATACAATGGTGCTAAGGAACCAATGAGAAAAGCATAAAGCACTCAGTACAGACTTGAATAAATCCCAGTTGTTAAAAGATATTAATCACTGAAAGGTTGAAATCGAATTTTGCCCCATATCCAACACTGTCTTGCAACAAATTGGGAGACCAAAAATAACTGGGACTTTTGGGGGTCTCTACTTTTCCCTAAGTCAAAATTTCCTAGCATGTGTGTGTGTGTGTGTGTGTGTGTGTGTGTCTGTGTGCATGTGTGCTGGGACTGAACAAGGGTCCTGGCATACAGTAAACACGTATTCCACCATAGGCCACATGTGAGCATCCTTTCAGGACTTTTGAAGCTAACTCTGAAACATGTGAGCTTCCTTTCAGGACTTTTGAAGCTAACTCTGAAACAGAGTTTGGACTTCCTGCTGGCTGCTCACGGCCTTGCTGTGGCAGCACATCCCTTTCCATTTCTTTCTGCCTGTGACAGCATGTTATGGTAATCTGGGTGCTTCAGTACTAGTGGGTATTCATTGCCAGCTACTGATCCTAAAGGCAAATGCAGACAGGTAGAAAAAAGGACAGGCTCCAGTCAGACTAATTAGATTGTTGCTGAAAATCACAAACTCATTTCAGGGAGGTGGGGACCCTGTCACACTATCTTGGGATGGGAAACAAACTGTGTGTGAGCTTGTCTTTCAGATCCATAGCCAGAGGAAGGTTCTAGTCTGCCACACACATTTTTGAGGGGTGGTTTTCAGTTGGAAATAAGCACTGTTCTGCTCCATTGCTTGCCCTCCCCTTTGCAATGCTGAACCCATTAGAAAGGCTCATTTATATTGCTCACGGTCTGCCTCACAGCCCACATACTCAGAGCAGGGAGGGATACATCCCAGGAGCCAGGAGACTTGTGAGGGGAATGAGACAAATGTTCCAAAAGAGGAAGATGAAAGCAAAGGCTTCCAGAAAGAGGCAAAGAACACTTATCTAACTCTGCCCCAGTGGTGGGAAGGAGGGTGTTTCTGCTCGGAGCAGAGGTGAGTCAGGGAATCCTGGCCTTCATCCTAGTCTGTTCCATCCAGCAGCACTGTCACTGGTGGGGACTAAGTTCCATCTGGTAGTCAATGGGTTGTGGTTCTCAACCACAGTCACATACACACCAACAGAGGAGCTTTAGGAAAATACTGATGCCCTGGTCTCAATCCAAATAACAGAGCATTTGGAATGGGCCCAGACATGGTGTATACTAATGGCTCCCAGTTGGATCTAACATGCAGTCAGGTTCTAATTGGTACAGATACATTTGGGTTACTGCTAGCCGAGAAAGCTCTCTCTCTCAGTTTGACAAAGACCCCATCAATGAAATAAAAATGTATGCATGCATGCACACAGGTAAATGTACACAGTTGTGTATCTATGTGCAGCTGAGTAAGTAAATCTATGTCCAGTCTCTAAGGGAAGAACGGTGATGTGGTGACTTGAACATGACACTGCTTGCCCAAACAGTCTCCCCACTGCCACCCTTGAATGGGTTTCTTATGTCCCTTATATGGTCTAAATCCTGCTCCAGATACCTGGACATGGAGGCTCTGATGGAAGGGATTGGTATTGGGCTTCTGGGACCAACAAGAAGAGTAAACCTGCCTGGAGTAGTAGAGGAGGGAAGTGAGGTGGAGAGGAAGGGCAATAGCTAGAGCTCCTGGGTGTCCGAGGACTCGATGGACTTCGAGAGTCTGGCCACCACTCGGGTCAAGGCCCTGTTCTCAGCCTGCAGTTGTTCGTTCATCTGCTTCAAGGTTTGAATCTGTTTTAGCTGGTGAAGGTTCTGCAGAGAGTGAGACATGAAGGAGACAGACAAGACAGACAAGACAGAGCAGAGGAGAAAAAAGTAGGGCAAAGAAACTACGTGACTTTGTTTTTGTTTTTAGTTTGCATGCAAGAAAGGAGATGGGAAAGGCAGTAGTGATGAGAGCAGGCTATCCAGGGAGGCGGAGGAGAGCTGTGTCTGGTTCCTGGGTGAGCCCTTAGCATGCTGCTATTGGCTATACAAGCATAAAAGCCACACGGGGACCACTTGAGAATGAGAAGCCAACATATGGCTTGGGGCCTTCTGACAAATTCATATGCAGAGCCTCAGCCTTGGGGCCTCTCACTGACACTGGGGCTGGAGCTGAGGATCTGTGTGTGTGTGCTCCTAAATCCAAACATCACCCTTTTCTCTCTCCCTTTATCTTGTCCTCACACTTGCCCCATCCCTATTTGTTTTCTTCCCGTTCTTCTCTTAATTTATTACTTAATTAAAAAAATACAAGAGGGGCATTTTCTTTATGCACTTTCTGCATATAGCATGTATTATTTAGAAGGCGATGTGACATCTGCCAGCTCTCTGGGTGGACCTGTAACATGTTTTACAGGAAGCTTAATTAACCTTCCCAGTTCTCAATAGCACGCAGAGCTTGTCCAGATCCTGCAACCGCCAATTGGCTTCTACCTGCTATAGATGATTATATGTATCACTGAGTTCACAGCTAACTATGTGCTCTCTGCCCTAGGTCATGTGAAGGGTAGGAGCTGCTTAAATGTTTTCAAACAGACATACACTCTGAAAATTATAAATATACAAAAGCAGAGAAATCATAAATGTCAGGTGATGATGGAACTGGCTGGATCATTGTGGTAGTCTGGTCCCACCTGTGCATCAGTGTTGCAAATGAATAGGATAATGGGCATTGATACTCTTTCCAATACCTGATATTTCACAAGTGCCTTGAAGATTTCAATAAAGTGATTACAGCACAGGCCTGCCAACTCTGCCACATGCCCTCTTAAGGCACCCTCTGCACTGACCTTGAAACAGACTATCCACTCTTTTGGAAAAGGGAAATGATCTTGTTATTCAAATAGGGGTTGGGTTATAGTGATGACAAAAAGAAAGGTTCTGGGTATCAGGGAAGTCTCTCATACTACACAGCGAGAAAAGATAGAAATGGGAGATTAGTGGGGCAATGGTTTGGGAGTGAACCAGCAAGAAAATGAGAGTAGCATGAGAGAAACCAGTGAAACTGAGAAACAAGTAGAGACAAACCACTGAACAGATCTTTGTCAGGAGAGGAAGAATGACTCCCCCAAAGGGTAGGGCTGTCAAGCAGTTCCATGCAGCCACAGGAGAGTAGACTAGGTCATCCTCTATTGACTGTAAACATCTTGACCATGGAGGGGACAGGTAAGAGAGATCATAACAGCACATGGAGGAGTTGAAGAACCACAGAAACCCCTGGCTTATGTCCTTCATTGGTGTTGACATCTGATCCAAGCTTCCAATACACTCACTGTCATCACAGGAAGTGGTTTTTGCCTCCCAGGGAGATTACAGCAGTAAAGGAGGAAAGGGATTTAGTCTGCCATTTGAACACAGGCAGCTCTAGGTGGAAGAGTCTGGAAGCTACCAGTATGATGGAGAAAGGTAGGGAGCAACCTGCTGGGATGCTCTGTAGGAAGCAGTCATGGAAACAAGCATGACAAGGACATGAAAAGGGGTGGGAGAGGGCGGAGCTCAGGGGAAGTTGGCTACTTCAGAGTAAACAAAGTAGAAGCCCAGAAGCCATTTACAAGGGAATGGTCATTGGGGTCTCATGCAAGGGCCTGGGAAAGGATGGGGTTAGGTCTAGCAAGGAAGCGGAAGCAGGAAGTAGTCAGATTGGATATGGACATCCCAAGACAAGTGCAGAGCCAGCTCAGTTCACACTGACATGCACCTGCCAGATCTGTCATTTAAGTGGAGTGGAGTTTCTCCTGGGGAGAAGCCATACTTACCTTTCCAGGCAGAGACCACAGCCCATCTCCCAACCACAGAGCACTACACCTGTGAGAGCCCATCTCGTGGCTCCCATTTCACTTGACTTTTGTGTTTTGTTGGTGCCAGGAAACCAGGCAGTGATGTCATTTTCTGACTTGAGTGCCTACCAAGCCTTCAAGCATTAATGGGAAGTCACCCCTACAAACAGCACCCTTCTGATGGCTTTAGGAAGGACTGAGTGTCTGCACAGTCTGCATGTGTACACACAGAGCAGCTGGTCCCAACGCCTAAGGTTTCCCAGACCTGACAAATATACTACTTACTATCTTATATACAAATATTTTAGTTACTAGTTCTTAGAAAAGTTGATCAGCATAAATGATAGGCTAAATGAAGACCATGAGCGCTAAACAACCATTTTTTCCAACTCTTTTAGAGCAGACACGGCAATTTCCTAATATATTTGTGAGTTTGAAGAAGGTACAGACAGAAACCTGGTATGACTGGAAGGTTCTGATGCTCTTCCCCTTAGTCCTGTAGAGGGAGCTAGACAGTTTGCAGTATGGGATATTATGCTAGGACTGAGCAAATGAAGTTTGGGGCAGCACAGTCTGCAGGTGTTTCTTAATTAGGCTTTGTAAGTAGCAGTGGAGAATAATGGGGACCGAGTGATAAGGTGAATTTTTAACAAAGTCTCAAAACAGCTTACTTAACTGGTTTGAGGACCAGTTATGATCTGGTTCCACGTGCTAATTAAATGTTTCCCCTTTATGTGTATGGGTGATTTTGTCTGCATGTATGTCTTTGCATCACGTGTGTAGTACCAGAAGTGGCCAGAAGAGGACACTAGAACCTCTGGGATTAGAGTTATAGATGGCTGTGAGCCACCAGGTGGGTGCTGGGAATTGAACACAGGTCTTCTGGAAGAGTAGTCAATGCTCTTAACCTCTGAGCTATCTCTCCAGCCTCTTGAACAATATATCTTTAAATTTGTTGGCAAGTGACCTTCATGTATTGTTATCTCTATTGAAATACTGAAGAAAGGAATTCATAGCCTAGTTTTGAAAACCACAGCTTGGTAGGATAAAAACGTAGAAAGAAAATGCAAACCTGTGTCACTCCAAAGGATTCAGAGCAACTAAGAACACAGAAGAACTTCTGTACTTGCCAGTTTAGAATGGGAATAGAAAAAAGTGCCCAAAGTTCCCCCTTTGAGTCTTTGTCTGGGGCTTATGTGAATGGCACAAGGGGTACACAGTCTGTCTGTGGGCTTCTGGGTGCTCGTGTGAGGTGTGAGCTCTGGCCTGATTTATATGCTCCAGATATGGTCCTTCTTCCCATTCCCGGCATCTCTTTCCCCTCCCTTTTTTGAGACAGCATCTCATGAATCCTGTCCTGGCTAGAACTTGCTATGTAGCCAGAGTTGACTGTAAACTCCTATCCTCTCACTTCTATCTCCTGAATCCTGGGGTGACAGGATATACCACCATGCCTGGTTTATGGGGTCTTGAGGATCAAATCCAGGGCTAATTGCATGCTAAGTAAGTACTTTATCTATAAGCTACATTCTTAGTCCCTTTCTTTTTGTCTTATTTTTGTGGTTTTCTTTTTTTTTTTCTTGAGACAGGGTCTTTATATAGATCAAGCTGGTCTTGAACTCACAGAGACTTGCCTCTGCTTCCCAGGTGCTGGGATTACAGGTATATGCCACTATACCCAGATATAGGCTTTACTTTTTTTAGTATATAATTTAAAAATATTTGCTTAAGGTTTAATTTATGTGTATGAGTACATGTATGTATGTATGTATATATATGTATGTATGTGCACAATGTATATGTCTGGTGCCAGAGGTCGGAAGAGGGCATCAGATCCCCTGGAACTGGAATTGCAGATGATTGTAAAACACCATGTGGGAACCAAACCCAGGTCTTCTGCAAGAGCAACAAGTGCTCTTATCCTCTAAGTTACCTCTCTAGCCACCCTTGCCCAGGCCATTTCTTCCCAAGCATTACCGATAGGTGCCTAACAGCAGAGCGGATGGTACAGCTAAGGGTTTCAGATGAGAAGCCTTCATGAATATAGAGCTGTATGTGTTCATTCATGAAGAACGAACACAATGTTAACATACAATGCTAAGAGGAAGAAAATAGTTCTGTGAGTGAGGTGGGTTTGAAAAATCTGGAAGATGGAACCATTCAGTGGTGTCTGTATGGGTAGTGTTCTGTCTTCTCAAGAGAACTGAACACTATTTCTACTTCCTGCTATTTTTAAGTTGACCTGGGAAATTTAAAGTGTTTCAGGGATAAGTAGTTATTGCTTCAAATCCTACATGATTATTACCAGTCACAGCCATGGGTTGGTGACTAGGAAATGAGGGGCAGGGCTTGGCATTTCCCCTCCATTTTTACAACTATAAGGGGTAACAGGATTGTAAATATAGGATCTGGTAAAACCATGACCTTTAACTGATTAGGCACTGAAAACTTTTATGAGTGTGGTGGTGGTGTATACATAAATAACATCTTTTAGGCCATTAAAACAACAATTGTCTCTTAAAAAGTAACCCAATTGCATATCATAGGTGCTTACAGAGGCCATTTGGGGATTTGTCTGATGCTGTCCAGGGTTTCTGCTTCCTAGCTATAGAAATTTACATCTGACTTGGCATTACATATCCACTAAAGTAAGATCCTTAATGAAAGGAAAAGAGTCGAGCAAGTACTAAGGGACTATGGCCATGCAGCACAGTGTACTACATGGATGAGCTGCTCCACTATCTTAGATAGGGCTATCTTCCAGCTCCCTATCTTCCCTTCCTATAGCAATGGACTGGCACTTAAAATTGGCAACCGTCCATTCAAGCAGCTAAAAGAGGTTATGGTCATTATTGGTCATCCCTCAAGAAGAGGAAGGCAATGAGTCCTCAAAGTAGGTCATGTAGAGGCATGAGTTTGCATTAGTGGATGAAGGCCAAGAACTCTGGAATACTGCAGAGGAAATGGCCCACAACAGGAAATCAATATGCAAATAAATTTTCATCTTGCTGTAGAATGACTCAGCTTGTGTTCCTCCTGCAAGAGCTGCACATGGGGAGAAAGGGCTGTGGCCATGCCTAGGCTCCATGGAGCTCGCCTAGTGAGGACTATGTAGAGTGGGGAGAATTTGTCCTAGACCTTTTGCCCAGCCTCCCAAGGGAGAAGCCACTGCTTTGAAAATCTTAGAATTTGAACATAGTCTCCCCATAAACCAACCCGTTGCTCCTAGAAGGCCTCTGAGGTGGCCATAGTGGATGCAGCATGAGCTGAGAGAACCTAATAGATAGCTGAGAAGAGGCGCTCATTTCCTCTAACACATTATCTGAGGGGGCTGTGTTGGCACTGACAGAGCGGGCAAGCCTGCTCAAGCATCTAGCTTAGGCAGACATACAGAGAACAGACACATATCAAGCCAAAGATAATCTCTTCATACCTTCATCTCTTCTTCCATTTCTGACATTTTCCGTTCCAATGCCCGCCTCTCCTGTTTAGAAACAAAGAACTTGTTGAAGCGATAACAGGCCAGGAAGCAATCATAAAGCTACCTCCCACATGTTGCACCATCAGCAGCTTCATGGTCTCAGCGTCCATCTAACCTAGGGCAAATCTTTCTCCATATGTGCACTTTCTGCCCTACTGCCATGGGATGGAGCTACTTCACTGACGAGAGTCTCATCACCTAAGTCTTCTATCAGAAAACTGGAAGATACAGGGGCAGCAGCCTGTTAACAGACAAGCAGACCAAGATCCATTGTCTTTAGTAATACTACACCCACGTTCCCAGGGAACTGCTTCTTTAATGATGGAGAACACATGGTCAGTGGAAGTAGACATGGATGTCTGCCAGCTTCTCCCTTCCTCCTCCATTTCTCATCCAGCTAGTAACTCTTAATTTAGCTTGAACTCAATGAGGAGTCTTTAATCATATGAGATACAGGCCAAGGTAATGAAATATAAAACTTAGCTTTTTCCAAACTAAACAAACAAGAAAGACGGTAACATACTATATCCTTATAGTCAAATTGGAATTAGAGTTCATCACTAAATCTAATTGAGTTTTCCCAATCCAAGAACATCAAGTCCCAGATAAACATCTGAGTACAGCTGGGACCAGGGCAGGAATCTGACCAGAGGACTGATGAAGGCTGATTCTCAGGTCTTAAATCACAACACCTAAATCAATGGCAAGGGGTCTTCATGAAAAACCTCCTTTTAAAATGTGCATGTGCGCATGCACACATGTGTACCACAGTATGTGTATGGAGGTCAGAGATCAACTCATAGAAACCAGTTCTCTCCTTTCACCGTGTGTTCTGCTGACTGAAGCCAAACTGTCAGGCTTGTATATATAAGCACTTTTACTGTTGGGCCACCTCACTGGCTATCTTTTTTCTTTTGAGATTAGGTTCTGTTATGTAGCTGTGGATGGCCGGGAACTCACTATGTAGTGCAGACTGGCCTTGAATCTGACCATCCTGCTTCTGTCTCTCCGATGTGGAGATCACAGGTTCATGTCACCACCCCCCAGCTCAAAGTGTCCTTTCTGTCTAAGGTCACAGAAGGGGCAGAAATCTTCAGACCTGTGTATACGTGTAAATAACCAAATATCTTACAGCTCTGTGTCTGTGTGCAATTCTGAAGAACGCATGAGATGATGTCTCAAGACTCCTTCCCACCCTAAAACTGGCATGTTCAAAGTAACCAACTACATGAGAAGGCCAAAAGAACTGGCCATCAAATTACTGTCCAGAGTCAGACCAAAAAAAAAAATCATTAAGCTGGAATGGAATGTGGCAGAGCTCCCGCCTTCTTAAGATGAACTTTTTCCATTGGCACCAACAACAAAGTTAGAGAAGGTCAAGAGAAGACGTGCAGCAGGCGGCCAAGGAGGTGTGCATACCCGTTTCTCCATCTCCAGCACCGATGACCGGTCAGAGGACTTCTCTTGCTTCTGCTGTGTGAACAGAAGGGAAACATTTGTTATTTAGGTTCTTTCACATGCAGTAGGAAGCCCAGGTCTGCTTTGGTTCACCACCAGACATCCAGAAAGACAGCAGGGCTCTGGGCTTTTCCTTTAGCAAGGACCTTAGCAAAGAGACTGTGGGAGATTGCTAAGTCCAACACTTTACTTGAACAAGAGTGTAGGATGGCCACTGGGCAGTGGAAGGAATAGTCCCTGAAGCCCAACACATCAGTACAGACGTTACTCATTACACACTTACCTGACCTTGCCTTCCCTCTCCCTTTAGACTACACACTCCAACACTAACTACCTTCTTCCTGAATCCCCCCTACCCTGCCTTTTTTAAAGGCTGGGATCCCCTGTACTTCAGTGCCTGCGCCCTGTGGTGCTCTTGTCCAAAAGCTCTTTCCTTGTCACTTCTGTTCTGAGCACTGAGGCCATTTTCTTTCTAGTGTGGTGATGGTCTTCAGACAAGGCAGTCTTCTCAGCCAGTTTCTTGTGTGTGAACAGAGCGGTTCCACTTTGTTTGGTTTCCTTCTTAATCTGTTAACAAGATTTTATCTGAATAAAGGCTTTACAATATATATTTAGATTATCATTGATATTTTCAATTTCAGTCTTTCAGAGGAGTGAAAAGATTTGGTCACGAAACCTAAGAAGAGTAATTTCAGGTATAGTCCCATCTTAGAAGGAAGAATGGAGGAACTTGTAAGTCTTCTCTGGTCTCAGCATTACAGGACTGGGTGAAATTTTGTAGATTCAATGGACATTTAATGAATAAAGAATGATGATTTTATCTTGTCTAGTACAATGCCCAGACATTTGCAATAAATGGGGACATTAGGCTGGTTCTGCAGAAGGTTCCCTCCCCTTCCCACCTTTTTTTTTCTTTCTCAATTACCGAATAGCTAAAACTGACAATAAAACTTGGAATTCTGGCTCTCATCCTAGATTTTTCTCTTCTGCTCTGAAGATCATGGCTGTCTGCCTCTCTACTGCATCTGCTGGGGCAGAAAGGACAGGGCAAATGCATTAGTAGATCTTGGAGTTTCTATCTTCCTTCATCTTTTCCCTAAGCTTGACAAGAGGAAAGATTTTGAGATTTGCAAAGTTCAGAATACAAAGAACTAGCTTTTTGTTTGCTTATTTAGTTTTAAATTATAACCTCCTTGATTTTGAGTCGTTCTTTTATGTAAAATGCTGCAAGTGTCCATGTGGGAACTGTCTCCAAACAAACGCATGAGGCCGACAGTCCTCCCGCCCCAATCCTACCAAACATCTCCATTTTTGGTAAATAGAGACTTGATTGTAGCACCATCATTTCTTTCTGAGCTTCAAATAGCTTGCGTTTGGTAAAATTAAGTATATCCTGGCATATGTAGCAATGCAGCTGGTGGCAGAAAATGCTGCCCGGTGGCCGGGAAAGGCTGACTCTACTCTGATGCTCTGTGTGGGCCACCATGCAACTTCTTGTGCTGCTGTGGGCACCTCACAGGCTCTGGCTTTCCCTGTATGTTCTGCAATAGGTGCAGCTTCTGGGGCCAGCTTAAAGGCTGCACTTAGTTCTAACTGCTGCCCATCTGGAAGCTCTTTAAAACCAAGACATTTTGCCCAATTTAGTAATGCAGAGGGGCAAGTGACCAAGCTTACTTATGTGGTGATATTTTGTTTGTGATCTAACAAATAAAGCTTGCCTGAAGATCAGAGTGCAGAGCTAAGCCACTAGTTAGCCACAGAGACAAGGTGGTGGAGGCACATATCTTTAATCCCAACATCGGGAGGCAGAGGTAGACAGATCTCTGTGAGTTTTAGGCCACCCTCGGCTACACAAAATTGATCCAGTCTGAAAGAGAAACGGAGCCAGGAGGTGATGGTTCACACCTTTAATACCAGGATTTGGGAGTCACATGCCTTTAATCCCAGTACTAGGAAGGTGGAGATAGGAAGGGATATGGCTGGGCAGAGAGAGGAATACAATACAGGAGGAGACGGAGCTCACAGCATTCAGTCTGAGGATTCCAAGAGACAGGATCATCCATTTGGTCTGAGAATCCGGTAGAGGTAAGAACTAGTGGTTGGCTGCTTTGCTTCTCTGATCTTTCAGCATTAACCCGGATATCTGACTCAGGCTTTTTTTTTTATTGTTAAAACCAATTAGAATTCATGCTACATCACCCCCTACCTATGATAGGGTTCTAATTGTGTTGTAGATTTTAATTTTTGTTTTATAAAATGGCTTAACACCTAGTATGTGTTAGCTATAGGTCTCAGAAAGTCTGGTAAGAGCCACATTTAGTTCCTGTCACCCTCTTTGCTCCCTGTATATCCCATGTCAGAGAGGCTACAATAAGATGCTAAGATGGTACTCAACCCCTCCCCTACTACATACCACATGCTTGCAACACCATGAACCTATAATTTCATTTTTGCTTTTAGATTATATTATATTCCCAGATTAAATAGCCACCTCTGGTTTTCACATCCTTGTAAAGAGCCACTTTTACCTCAGTTCTGCTTTTGAAATTCTTAGTTCCCAGGCATACTGTGAGGGCAATAACTCAATAGGCTTCCTTTTAACTCTGCAATAACCCAAGATAGGCTGCTGTAGCTTTCAGTTGCAGGGCTTGTTTCATGGGCAATGAGATCACTACCCCAGCAGCCTCCCAAGCTTTGTGTAATTAAATCAGGCCTGGCAGTAAGAGGGAGTGGCTAATGGCAGATGCGGGGGCGGGACACGGACACACACACACACACACACACACACACACACACACACACA
>LOJH01001984.1:34380-45271 GCA_001685095.1 Ellobius talpinus
CACACACACACACACACACACACACACACACACACACACACGCACACACACTTTCGGTCCAGGGCGGAGTCCTCCTGGAACCTAATCTGGAACTACTTCACTCCCTAATGTAACACAGCACTCAATGACTTTGGGTTGTTTGGGGCTCTCTGTACTGGGGTATAGTGTTCTGCTTATTTCACTCCATGAGGTGAGGGGCAGAGGAACTGAACTGAAGCATGAACAGGACAGGATGCACTATCTAGCACTGACCCAGCACTGGCCTGACTTGTACTGTGTAGTGAGAAGTTATGTTAATATTAATTACTAGCATTCATAATAACATCAGTAAGTTTGTTCAGGTAACTTAACTATCAGTTTTCAGTTAAGTTAAACAATCACTGACCCCTAAAACCTCAAAATTAGACTCTACAAAACTTCCATCTGATCAGCTCTGAGGAAGTGCTACTTTGAGTCTATCTCCCAACCAGCCCCCAGGCTATCTAGTGTCTCCTTATGAATGTCCCTGCCGCCCTGCTTTGCTCTCCCTCCCCTTACCTGGGCCATCTTCTCAAGCTTGGATTTTATATCGGCTAGCTCTAGCTGGGCCTCCTGAAGTTTTGTTTTCAGTTTTTGGTTTTCGGTCAGGGCACTCTCGTAGAGCTGTGAAGGGAACAGAACAAGTCACTGAGTGGGCTCCCAGCAGGAGAACTCCACTTTCTGCTCCAAGCCACCACAGTGAACTGAGTGGAGAAGGGGAAGGGGTTTCTGGAGAGTCGCTGTTCTCTGGCTTCCAGACAGCATGATCTGGACGGCAAGGAGAGAGCGACATTCCAATGGCAGAAAGGCTAAACTCTGGGAGAGAACCAGTCACCCGGTCCTCCCACATGGTCTCTGCACTGCCTAAAGTGTGGCTTCTAGACAAAACAGAGTTATTGTTTCTGGAACCAGTGTGTGGATTTTTGTCAAATTCTGCTTAACAAAAACATCAACAAAGAAAAATTTCCTTAATCAAATGTTATCTCAAACATCTGAAAGGGATTGTTTTCAAAGTCCAAAGAGCAAGAACCAAGAGAAATGGGATCTAAATGACTTAACTCCTTTCCAGGACCAGAGACATGGATGAGAATGAGTTTTCAAAAACTCACACCAAAAAGTATTTGGTTGATATTCAAAACACCTTATTAAAAGCACGTTTCTTAAAAATAAGCCTAGCCAAATAGTTCTCATGGGCTCTGATACACTTTTTACTCTTCTTTAAAAAATTCTTACTTTCCCCTATACTTCTAAATATTTGATTCTAGGCATACACTTACTGCAATAAAAATAATATGCAAATAGCCCTTAGTGGGTAGAAAGGTGAAGCAAAGAATTAATTACCTTTTGTATTCCTTATTTAGAATTTTGGTCACTTTTTTCTGTATTGGGAGAAAGGCTAAGAGGTTTATACATCATAAGCCAAAAACAGGAAACCTGGAAAGAGATCCTACTTTTTTATAATCCCTGTTGGTGTCCTCTTCTACCCGGCTGGTCAGGCTGGCTAGGCGGGCCTCCCGGGCCTCCCGACGGGCTCTTGCTGAGGCACGGTCACTGTAAGAATCACTGCTGGTTGGATTACTGCCTCCTGACTCCAACCTATAAGATAAATGTTGAAGATAAAAGTTGGTCTTGAGAATAAAGTGTGTGTGCGTGTTTGTTTATAAAGCCTAAGGCTAGTCTGTGCCTTTTCTGGGAGGTGTTTGAGAGCTCTGGCCAGAAATTTGCCTTCCTTAAATCTCTTAGCCAGCGGGCCAGGTCTCATGGTCACACACTGCACTAGTGAGTGTGCACAGGAACAAGCAGGCAGCTTGGGGAGCGAGGCCATCATTTGCCAAGAGTGGCGCTCACTTGAAAAATTGGTGGCTTGGACCCATGTGCTGTTTTAAATCTTAGAGCTTTCAAATTAATTTGGAATTGAATAGATTCCCTAAAGAGTGCGCCTTTAAAAGTCAAAGTTTCTTAGGTCTGAAGGGCTCTCGGAAAATGATTATAATGAACTGTCAGTGAATTAGAAACACATGGGCTTGGAGAGTGAGCCGGGGGGTAGAGAGGAGGAATGGCAACCACGGCACAACACTGGGGTTTTGGGTGCACAACAGGTACGCCGGAGTCAAACAGCCTCAAGCAACCCATTTTCCCCTCTATTCCATGACAAGACTGTCCCTGTAAGTTTTCTACATCTTCTGGCAAGCGAGCTTCTAAAGCTGCTGGTGGTTTTGTTTCCAGCACTGCTCAGTGTGTCAGGGAGAAGTCTCTTGCTAATTACCAGTTTGGTGTCCTAGTGTCCTTCTAACCCTTCACCCCAGCTTCTCTTTTCCTGAGCTTTGCTCTTTGCTCACTAAGTGTAGCACACACCAAAGTGCTGTGTACAAACCAGCCTCCGAGAGCCCTGAGCCCTGAACTGCTTTGGTTTGCACCATCACAGCTGTGAGACCTTGTCTGGTTTCTGCAGAAGCTGCACGCAAAGCTGGAGGAGCTGAAGTGGGGCAGAAGACAGTAACAGCAAGGGCAGTGCGGCAGAGGGGTGGCTGCAAAGGAAGCTGGGCCACTCTTAGAGATGCTAGGACTTGTCTTGTTCTTACCCTCCCACTCGCTGTTCATGGAAATCTTGGTACTAATAATTTTTCTGACTACAAAAGCAATACATTAAGAAATCTCAAAGTATCTACCCCATAATCTTGCCCAAGAAATAACTGCAATTAACAGCAGATTTCATATACTTCTGGAATGTCAAATGTTTAAAAAAACCCCATATTCCCATAAAGCTAGCTAAGATCTACACATACATTGTCTAACTCCTACTACCTATATCTATGATTCTTTGGGAATCTTAACATGCAAGTAAAAATAAACTTCTTCCTTTAAAACAATGACTATACAGTTCATTCCATGGTTATCTGGTAATTTAACCAAATTTCAGTGATAGACACATTGCTTCAAGATTTTTAGCTACTAATATATCTATTAACAATGCTAAAATGTGCAGTCTTATAAGTCTTGGTACAGTTGGCTAATTACCTTCTTTGGTGGTGGTTGTTTTCTGTTTGAGACAGGGCCTCATACAGCACTGAATGACCTCAAACTTGCTATAGGAAAAATGGTATTCTTATGGTCCTATTTTAGTCTTTTAAATCACGAGGGAGGGGTGTGATTATTCAGTGCTTTTGTTTCTGGATGGCTAGTCACACCCTGTTTATTAAGGTAAGCAACTTTCTCCTTTCTCTTGTCACATCCTGAGACAATGCATTAGGGCTTTTTTTTTTTTTACAAATGTCTAATACATCTTACAATTTTTTCCTCTCTTTACAGTAACTTTTTTTTATTTTAAAAGCATCAATAGTCTCTTATTTTTATTTAGATTTTTTGAGACAGGGCCTCATATCGCCCAGGTTGGCCTAGAATTTCCTATGTACTCCAGGCTGGCCTTGAACTCCTAATCCCCCTGGCTTCAGCCTTCCAAGTGCTGGGATTAGAAGTGTGAGTCACTATGCCAGCTAATTACAGCTATTTTTTAATAGCAATGATATAAAATTATATATAATGAAACTTGACACTTTATAATTTTTGGGGGGTACTATTTGGGAAGGTGTTTCCTATATATAGATAATAAAACATTGTTTTGTACTACTTTTGTAGAAAAGGCTTTTCTTTTTAAAAATATAACTATTGAAATATATTTCTGTTGGTTTTTTAGTATGGATTGAAGGAAGGGTGTATTTTCTCAAAACAAACAAATCAAAATAGTCCATTTTCTCAATCAATAAGTCTGTATCCACCCATGAGATGAAAATTCACATTATACACATGACTTTTGAAAATGTTATAAACTGTTCTGGCAATCTCTTTTCTTATTCTTTTTTACACATTTATACATTTATTTATTTATATGTACAATGTGTGTATGAGTGTGGTGGTCAGAAGACAGCTATGAGGAGTTGGTCCTTTCCTTCTACCATGTGGGTCCCAGGATCCCAACCAGTTGTCAGGTGTGCTGGCATACACCTCTACTAGTTGAGTTATGTCACCAGCCCCTTTGACTTTATTCTTGAACTAGTACTTCAGTATTTTAATCATGAAAAGTTTACACTATATCCTGAAGTCTATAGAGAAAGTGTCTTTCAATGTAGCCATTATAACATAACCGAGTTCTTTAAAGAGGAGCTATAGCAAAACACTGCTCTTTGATTTTGCAAAGCTAAGTCATTTTATGCTACTTCACAAGGAAATTATTTATTCTTGGTTGGTACTTGGTGAGGGGGCAGATGGAGGAATAATACATCTAAATCTTAGCATAAGTTAACAAGGTAGAGATAGCTCAATTACCAAACAGATTATAAGATCAATTTGCCCTGTGCCACCCCAGAACTACATCTGCTCTCTATCCCACCTCCTCTTAATTTCTCCATCACAGAAATAGTGAAGAGATTCAAACATAGTTCCAAAGTTGCTATCATTTTAATTTTCTTCTATAGGAAGATGAGTTTTATACCTTAGAGATTATGTGAAAAACTATAGAGGATCTTATTTATTTATTTTAGTAATTGCAAAACAGGCTTTTGATTCATGTGATGAGCTTATGAGATATACAGTTGGGTTCACTATAAAGTAAGAATATCATCTCAATTTCAACTCAGGGATCTACTTGGTAATAACTCTGTCTTCTAAACTATCAGATTGGGTTAACTGCCCCTTCCCTGCACCCACAATACCTGCCTGCATGTCTAAAGGGCACTTTCTGTATTCCTCTCAAAGGAGTTGTTGCTCCAATAGATTGTAAACTAACTACAGGTAAGGACAAGGCCTGGAATTGATGCTTCAGGACAATTCATCAGTTGGAAGTAAACAAGGTGAACTGGAAAGAAAAGAAGCTGGTGGCAGGAAGGTGAGCTGAAAGCTGTTGAATAATACTGGGCAGGAGGTAAGTCTTAATTATTGTGGTGACTGAAGAAATGAAAAGGAAGGATATGAAGAACACTACTAAACTATTTATATGACACTAATTTAACTGGACATGCATTCACTCACAAGAATTAAGCATGCATATAAAACAGAATTCTTACCTAGAAAGTCTTTCATGCTAGAGAAAGGAGACAAAAACAACAAAAAATAGCATTAGCAAGAGACTAATTTATATTTCCATTTATAAATGTACTGTTCAAACCAGATGTCTCAACCTCACCATGGAAATAGGAGTTGCTAAACCAATGAAGGGAAGCAGCTGGACTGTCTGCACAAAGGCCACTCAGCGCTAACTCACACGTCTTTGCATGCTATGGCTCTCCAGATCTGAGGCTCTGGAGACAGCATCCTTTCAAACTGGCAGACCCCCAAACACAAAGTGATCAAATGCTCCCCTCTCCACCAACTAGACAACCAAGTTTGTGCTGCAGGAGTGATTTGTCATTGGCTTTCATATGACACTGAGCCATGTGAGGTATGATATTCATCCTATTAATTTCCTTCAGTTCCTAACCACCTAAGCCTTCCCCAAGTAAACACTGCAGTTTATAAACACAGAAACTCAGGCAGTTCTTGGCTTCCTCCCAGATCAACAGTAAAGGTGAAAGAATGAAGGAGCTGTGGGGAGGAGGCAAAGTCCCATCCTAGTCCCTAGATGCTGGTAAGAACTTAAAAAAAGTATTTTGAGTTGAGTAAAAGAAAAGAATTCATAGATGTAAACTATAAACTTAGTCCTTGTTTAAAAAAACAACAGTGACTATGTCTGTATCTTCCATTTTTAAAAAAACTTATAAATGACCTTTGCCTTTCTATCCTTTCATAAAAAGAGAACTCAAGCAAACAAGCATTTACCTGATCTACTTGAGTTTATTTACTTCCTCTTTTGAGATGTTCAAACCCAAAGGTCAGGCAACAAAAGAATGAAGAGAAACAGTGTACAGTGCTCTACAAAATGAAGAAGGAATCCTTAGCCTGGGGGCAACACTCTACTGCACTGCTTTGTTAAATCTCTGGAGGTTACTATCTGGTCAGCCCACTCGTGTAGATCCCACCCTGACGCTGTCGTGGGAAGTGAGTGTCACAGCACCTCTCAAAGGGCCTTTCTATGGAATTCCTCTTCAAGTCAAGAGTTGTACTTGGAATAGTCACAAGCACTTGTCAAAGGCACACATCCTAATTCCAGAGAGTTCTTTTTCGGGGCTATGGAATAGAGATGTCTTCTGTGGGTCTTTAACAAGTTCCCAAGCAATTCTATGGTGTAGCTATAATTAAGTACTGTTGGACTAAACATACATTTAAATTATTTTATTTTTTATTTATTTGCTGTGTGTGCATGCATGTGTGCATGTGTGTCACAGCACAATGTGGAGATCAGAGGTGAACATTTAGGTGACAGAGTTTTCTCCTTCCATGTGGATCCTGGGAACTGAACGCAGATCATCAGGCTTGATAACAAGTATCTTTACCCATGTAATGATCTCATCCTAACATACATTTCAGCATGGAGACAGGTCCCTTTTGAAGTTAGACAAAAAAAAAGCATTTAGAAAAGTTTATGGTATATATGTCACATTCTCATATACTTGTAGTTTTTTTGAGAGTTCTAAAATTTAGAAATCTATAATTATGACAGTTTTCCCTTTCTTAAATTTGTATATTTGTTTTTGTTGTTTTGTTTTCTTTTTGATAGGATCTGGCCTCAAACTCAGAGATCCGCCTGCCTCTGTCTTCAGAGTGCTGGGATTAAAGGTGTGCGTGACAGCCAGCTATAATATATTTGCCACCAAGTGTGACTGACTACCTGAGCCCAACTCCACATTGTAGATGGTGAGAACTAACCTCCAAAGTTGTCCTTTGACTTCTACATGAATGCTGTGGCATGTGGACACACACATACACAATAAATAATTTTTTAAAAAAATGTTATCACCTTTCTATGTAGCAGTGTCTTAAGAGCTGAGCTTATTACTCTATATAACAGTGTCCTAAGAACTGAGTAATAGTGGTTCTGTAATCACAGCCATTCAGAAGGTTGAGGCAGGAAGAGCACCTGACCAGAGAGGCTATGTGGGCTAGAGTGAGCTCAAGGCCAACTTTGTGAAATCTTGTCTCAAAATAAAAAGTAAAAAGAAGTCAGGATGTACAGCTCAGTGGAGCACCTGCTTAACATGTAGAGACCCTAGCTTCCCAGAATGGGTGGGGGGAGGAAAGAATTAAACTGGGAAGTTAGGGTGTGGGCCATGTCTATTCACTAGATTTGTGGTAGGATTAGTCTTACAGCACTAGGTGAGTTCAACTCTATTGGCCAGGAAAATGCTAACTGTGACTTATCAAATACTTGTGAATAACTAAGACTGAACGTCATGCTGGCAAATGTGAAGAGACTATTTTGTACTTAGAGCCTATGGTATGCAGAGCCTTGTAGGAGAGGCCCAGAGGAAGAGGGCTAGCTGTTTGCATGACTGCGCACATACTTCATGAGCTTGACTGGAGCACAAGAGGGAGACCATGTGTGCTGCGCAGGCTCCAGTTAGGACGCTTGCAGAAGCTGAGTTCTGAGAAGATGATGATAGAAAACTACACACACAGACACACACAGACACACGCACACACACACACATGTCCACTGTTTCAACAATGGCAATATATTACTGTGGTGAGTGCTTTCAAGTCTTAGCTTAAAAGTTCTTACCTGAAATTCACCCACTAGCTTGTTCCTGGTTAACATCTAGTGCTGACAAGTTGAACATGGAAAGTAGTAACCAGAGCTGACTGAATTGTTGTTTCTAAGCGTAATATCCTTGGCTGGCTCTGAGTTCTAATTTCTACTTGTCTAGTGATGAAGCTTAGGCAAGTAACCACTATCCATTGGGAAGAGCTACATGTGACAACTGGGAGGAAATAGATTCCCTTTCCCATCTCTCTATTTTTCTGTTACAAGGACACTGTGTTGACACTGATGCTTGTTAGTGCAGTGAAGTTATTAACTTAGTGCCTCTGACCCAGGAAATTCAACTCACATGCAAACATACGCTTTAGTTTCTCTCATCCTTCTGGGCAGAATAGCCTTTAGACAGTCTGGAGAGCAGAGCAGCCTTCTGCAGTCTCTCCAGAGACAGATCTACATTCTTGTTTAGATAGAAAAAATGACTTGTTTATAACTGAAGACAGGATTTCTCTGTGTAGCCCTGGTTGTCCTGAAACTAGCTTTGTAGACCAGGCTGCTCTTGAACTTGAGATCCACCTGCCTCTGCCTCCCAAGTGTTGGGTATGTGCCTCCACCTGGCAGCTTTGGCTTTCTTTTGCTTCATTCTATTAGAATCTAAGCATTTCTAGGGTGTGCACAGACAGGTCTTGTTAACTTTCTGTTTAGCTGACTTCATTTTTCCTAAAATTTGGTCTCTCAATTGGAAATGTTCTTCCCCCAACCTCCAGGTTCTTCTTTGTAAATATTCTGCTATAGAATAAGGTTTAATGATATCTTCAGCTCTAATTTCTGCTGTGTGAACTCTGGCACCCACCTCTACAAGACTAAAAAGTGTCTTGCCCCACTAAAAGAGGTAAATAGAATTTTTACTATGTATCAGTCTTGGCAATTACATATAATAAAGCATGTTAATCATTCCCATTGATTTGCCCCTATGATAATAACATGTAATTAACCTTTTTTCCATTCAGAATGTTTTAGAATCATAATAAAATATGCCCCATCACCACACCAAGTAAAGTTCATAGACAGTTACTTGACTACACAGTGTGGCTGTGTATACTATACAGTCTCCAGTAAGGATGCTGATGTAAAATACAAATACTTGAAAATGGAGAGATGACTCAGTGGTTAAAAGCACTGACTGCTCTTCTAGAGGACCCTGGCTCAATTCCCAGCAAAAACATGGCAGCTCACTACTGTCTGTAACTCCAGTTCCAGGGGATGTGACACCCTCACACAGACATACATGCAGGCAAAACACAAATGCACATAAAAGTAAATAAATTATAAAAGAATGTCTTTTTTTTTTAAAAAAGGAAAACAATATATAATAGGTTAGTACTATCAAGAAATAGCCAGAGAAAGTCCACAGGATACCTGGATATGAGTAGGCAGATTCCATGGGGGCTAATTTTCCCATGGATGGGAGAGCATGCGAGAAAGGTAATGCCAGTGGTTGCGAACACTTGTGATGGCTACAATTCTTGCCCCTTGTCTTCCTACAGATGCTTCTGATAGACGACCATCTAAGAAGCTGATGAATGACACTCCTACTTGCCTGGAACACTACAAGCTAATAATAGGCATACTAAGATTCGGTTACCAGTTCTTTCCTGGTGACCTCTGACAAAATGCACAAGTAAAGAGTGATCTAACATACAAAGCAGTGATGTTTCACTTAGACCCCAGCAACATGGGAAGAGCATCTCTGAATTAATCCTTGACTGTTCCTAGAACACCCTTCTAGGTGTTACCTGATTTGAGTGGTTTGGATTCTTGGGTTTCTGGTTGCTGCACTCAAAGGCTAGTTCTAGCAATGCCCTGGAGTAGCCAACCCACCCAGTTATTGGAGGATATATAAATCTCCTAAGTCTCAAAAGTTGGTGAAACTTGGGTGCAGCAGAGGTAAATAATTATCTCAATATAAACAGAGTTCTGAAGGAGATGCTTTTTTGCTTGTTAAAGAAAAGCCTAAGAAGAGTATGTTTGTAAATTGCAAGGTAAGACCTGAAACATGCCAGGTTTAATGTTTACTGTCTAACTCCTGATAAAACAGCTAAGGTTTTTGAATAATGTTTCCTGATTTTCACTAATGAACACCTCTAGAAAACGTTGGGTTGCTTTGCTTCTTGCTATCCTAGATAATTGGAGGGCTGATAAAAAGAAAAACATTGGTTAGACCCAGGGAGAAAAAGCTTTAGATATCTTGGGAAAGGGATAGAGTGCTTGATACAGGAGACAAAGTCAACTTTTCCTCTTCATCCTGTTGTCACTCAAACTAAGTGTATTTCAACTGTCAGGTTAACATGGCTTCTCGCTGTAGAAAGTTGCCTGCCAATCCTACAGGGAGACTACTGAGAGAATCTAGAGGTAAGCAAAGTGGGAGTGTGCCTAAATGGTCCAGGGGAACAATGAGCAAGGAACTGTCATCAGAGAGGCAAACATGGCACAGAAATGAACACCAAAAAGTCTCCCACAGGGGAGGGCAGAAAGGAAGAGAAGTTCTAGGACATAGAGTTTAGAGACCACAGCTGAATCTCTGATCCTCTGGAAACTAGGATTGAGGCTACCCACACTCTAGGAATGGCCTGAATCTCTTACTTCTATCCTCTGTATGGTTTTTCTTTTAAAAACAGAAGAGTTAAATTTAGTGTACTCTAGGGTCTAGATATCTTATCTCTGTGAGTTCAAGGCCAGCCTGGCCTAACAAAGTGAGTTCCAGGTCACCCAAGGCTGTTACACGAGAGAAACCCTGTCTCAAAACAAAACAAAACAAAATAACATTACATATTTCAAAAAAGGTCGTGAATCTTCTACCCAATTTTCAGGTTAACACACAAATATATTATAGCATATGTTTTAATCAGGAAGTCTTGGAAGGAATATCTTTAAGTGTAAAGGTCATTTTGCTCTACCTTTCACTCAAGACAAATAATGGTCATTGAGATGGGTCTCTGGTGTGTTTGAACTAGACAAAAATTGTTCAGTAAAGGGATCAGTTTTCATTTAAGAGGAGCAGAAGAGACTTAAAGCTTTGGGAAACTAATAAGAATCCAATGAGTTTGAACACCTTCATTAATGTAGCAGGACACAAGGCTAACTTGGAAAAAAAACAGTAGTCCTCCTTTACACAGATGATAAACAGGCTGAAAAGAAATCAGAGAAACATCACCCTTCACAATAGCCACAAATAACATAAACTAT